>JAVTVY010046046.1:0-21565 GCA_036873755.1 Hanleya hanleyi
TTGTAACCGGCGATAGGACCTATGCGGAGCAACATGTCACTGGGGGCCATGTACAGACCGATTCCGTAAACATAGTTCACTTTGGAGCCTGCATACTGCAGGACGTCTTGGTAGCGTTCGATCGCCGATGAGAGGTCAACTGGAGAGGAGACCGCATCCTCGATGTTGGCGAGAAACTGCTTCTGCGCGTCCAATGCTGTGCCCTCTCCTAAGATTCGTGTGCGAGTCTGAGCCTGGGCGCCGAGGATGGCCCATACATACGTTCGAATTGAATCATTAACATGCTCGACGCCTGCATGTGTGAAGCCCTGCGATCTGTCCAGCATGAACGTTGTCCACGCCTTGTCAGCCTCCGATCCCTGCGCAATGTAGTCAATGTGAAAGTGTTTTTTTCGGAAACTAAACGAATGCCAGGTTGGGTGGTACGGCTTTGGAAGCCGCATGTAGCCTGCGTGTGTGGCATAGAAGTAAATCGTTCCTATGCCATTGTTTTCGCTCTGCTGCTGTCTCCAGTCGGTGTGCGGCGACACCCCAAACTCTGCACAGATGCGCTCATATGCTCTGCGGTCAAATGGATTGTTAAATGCCGCCCAGGCGTCGTCTTGTGGGAGCGGTGCCTGAATCTCTTTTAGGATCCGCCTGATCTGAAAGTAGACATGGAAGGTGTGGAGGGCCTGGGTGTGGCTAGCAGTTCGCGCGGTCCCTGTTCCAGCGGAAACGACAGCCGCTAGGTGGTCGCTCACAGACACGCCGCAGCCGGTCGTGGCGCACCACACGGCGAAATTCAGCTGATTATGCCAAAACTGCAAGGGATTAGAGCTCCACGCTTGAACAAGATGGTCGCTTTTCACTTTAGGCAGACAGTATTTCACAAATACATTAGGAAACTGGGCCGCAAAGTCACCACTTGCTGTGTTCCCTAAGATATCTTGATGAGTGAATGTCGTCCCAGTAACACTTCTTGCAGTAGCATTTCGTGCGGTTCCAGCGGTGTTCACCCCGCCCACTTGGTAGGTGGCGTTTACATTGAAGCCAAAGGCGTGTCTATCCATGCGCAATCCTTGCTGGTTTAGCACTTCGTGTGGCCGGCTATGTATGTAACACTGAGCAACATTCAAAATGGCGCAACAATCGACCTCACGCATGCGCTCAAGAACCAAAACGGACAATACAATGTAACACTGCTCCAGCTCACTTTCTACCCACTATGGGAGAATGGCCCAGCCGGAACTAGCTTCTCTGTCCGCGGAAAGCTTGTGGTTGTCCCTAGCGGTTATTACAATGTCTGTTCCCTTAATAAAGAGATCTTCAAGCCACACGGAGCGGGCCTGGAGATAAACCATGTCACTGGTCGACTGAAGTTGACGACCGACAATAGCATACAACTACTTGGCCTTGCGCGGCTTCTGGGGTTCTCAGATCCTGACAGTACCCTTACTGGGACAGTGCAGGACGACAGCTTCCCAACACTAGCACCCCATAAAGAAGTGTTCGCTCACCTGGGTGAGGTGAGCACATCACACAATCTAGTGGGGAAGGCAGTCGAGACGGCTGGAACCGCACGAAGCCTACCCTTCCACTCTTCTGAGAGCTATATCTGTGACCGGTGAAAGAATAGACTGCGGAAAAACCATTTCTTTCCCTAATCCACAGTATAAGCCGCTAATATCTGGCCCTATCCCGCAGCTAACGTTCTCCCTGTTAGATAAATTAGATACACCAGTAAAGACCGCTTATATGAGTGTAGCTCTTGATATCCATCCTTGACAACGATGGTTGAATCCGCAGGACCCAGATGCAGTGATACCATGGGGTTTGGCGATGCAGGTTACACCGACCGCCTATACGGCTTTCACTTCAGAAACGGCTTATACCATCGAAAGAAGCTTACGCCAGGAAAACCCACGGATGTAAGTTTCAAAGACCTTGAAGATATTAGCACGGGAAACACACGGACGCAGGTGAGATATAGCCTCGTTAAAAAGGAAAACGGACGATGGACTCTCGCCGAAGG
The DNA here is from genome assembly GCA_036873755.1 of Hanleya hanleyi. NCBI lineage: Eukaryota > Metazoa > Mollusca > Polyplacophora > Lepidopleurida > Hanleyidae > Hanleya > Hanleya hanleyi. The sequence continues at coordinate 2,015 of JAVTVY010046046.1, forward strand.
TGACAATATGGGCTGTCTCATTGACCTTAATGTGGTCAAATCGGGAGTACAGGTCGATACAGCCGGGTTTGTGAGAAAAGTTTTAACTCGAGGTACGGCATTCCTGTCCTACAGTCCGGTTGAAAACAACGTCAAAATACACCTCCAGGACTGGAAATTCTATATAAGAAGCACTGATCCTCGAGGGGCTCTAGTAATAAATACGTCGTTACCCGCCCTGACCACTCTTCCTCAAGACTCAACTATCGTTGCTGCAATACTGTTACCGCCTGCTCCCGCTCACGATAGATTCGTGGACATACTACCAGATCTCCAGAAAAAGTGGCAGGATAAGCACGCTGATCAAGAGTTGCGGATTTTCTTTGCTCTTAGCGCAGTTAAAAAGCCTGTCGTGCATCTGTCGTTAGAGGGCGTAACTACACGAGTAGGGAACGATGTGACCGTGGGCAATATATTCCTAGCTGAAGGCGTCAGCTTGAAATCTCTCAAGGTGTTCAACCGGCCCCTGGATAACCTTGAGCTAGAGATTATTGACAACAGTATATAGATTTATCATGGGACTATATCCAACATTGGACGAGGCCGAATCCGCGCATGACTACAGGCTAAAGCACATCTGTGATATACAGCATGAACTCTCCCAAGATCGTTATTCCCGGTCGAGCTTGTACAAAAAATACCGCAAAGCGGTGAATGCTGTAGATGGCGTTGACTCTGCGCTTGCCACAGTGGCTTTGGGTCTCGGCGCGACTGGGGTCGGCCTCTTGTCGACTATAATTGCCGCACCCGTTGTTGTAGTACTTGAAGTGTCGGCTCTTTCGAGTGGTTTGGCTGGAATAGCTTGCAAGTTTATATCTCGACGCCTGACCATGAAAGCTGAAAAACACGGTGAAATTCGCGTCCTACCGTCTTCAAAATTGGATTCCATCGCAGATGTTATCTCGCAAGCACTTGTGGATAACAAGATTTCTGATAGCGAATTCCATCACATCCTAGCGGAGAAATCTAAATATGATGCGCTGAAAAACGCTATCAGGACTAAATCGTTGAAAGCATCCCATATCAGCCAGGAAGAAAAAACGAACTGCTGAAGCAAGGCAGGGAGGAAGCAAGGAAACAGTTTGCCAGGGCAATCGAAATAGAATCACGATAAACTGCTTTCTACAGGTGGATTATTAAAGGCGCCATGCGCAGCCCCTGCCACCCGGAACCGTGCGCTATGCGCCGTGGGAACCACTACGATGTCCGCACGAACACCCTTAGTAGTTAGGCCTTTCTTTTTTTGCGGCGCATTAGTATATCATGCTAAAGCCATGGCTGACACAGCAATAAGCATGTCGTCGATCGATGGTAAAATGCTAGCCAATATGGCCTACCATGCCGCTGTCGTTAGCAGCTTAGCGATAGGTTATGCTCGTCTGGGCAAAATAGTTTGGAAAGGCCCTGCCCCCAAGTTAGACTTCACCGGCTATGACGTAGGAATGGTTATTGCGGACATCGGCCTGGCCATAGCCACGAAAGACTTGCTGATTAAGCAAGGAATCCTCCCCGCGGATATATTGAAGTAGGCGCCTCTTCGAAGAACAATACACATCGATTTCTGATATCAAGCTCTGTCGCATTTACACGCGCGAAAGCGGACAATAAATACTACAGCACTGCGTGCGGCTACTGACTGCCGGATCTGATAAATTAAATTGTATTAGTTTTTCAAACATAACAAAACCGATTCGGGTTAAAGCTAAATTTGCTACCCCCCGTTTATTTTTACAAAATTCCACCACGTCACCAGAGTCCCTTAAGAATGACCGCGGGGATTTCCCGGGCTGTCTTACTATATATTATTTTCCCACACCGATCATTCCGTAGGACTCTGGCAGGTACCTTGTTCATATATGTCGCCATCTAACACTCCTAATTGTTAGTCTAGTATTTTCGAAATTTATTTTACTAGGCAAATTATAGAAGTGATCGAAATATTTGTTCATACGATGGCAATTGACACATACGCTCATCAAAGACCCCGGGAAAGTCTTTAATAAGATATATACCGACAGCAATAGTATATAACAAGGGAACAACCTGTTCCTAGACAACAGACGTGATGCGACCGGGATCGAACTGAGGTATTTTGCTTGTGAGTTCAGCGCTCTACCTCTGCTCTAATCCGATCTTCTGAAATATGTAGGAAAAGCAATAAATCATATACCTTCCACGCTGTTGTGCCAGACTTTTCTGACCGTGCGAGACAAGGAGGCTTGTGTATTAAGCCGAGAGAAAAAATCGATAGTAACCTACATACAGCACTCAGATATACAGGACAGGGCTGAATGCTAGCAAACATTCCTATAGACACGACCCAGCTAACACATTTAGTCTATTCAGGTAGGTGTATGGAAAGATGGCAAGCATAAAGCCACTGTCGTTTGCGGCTTGGATTACACCTTGCGAAAACTCCACCCGTTTCTACGAACGGTCGAAGTTTTTCTGATCTGGTAAACTGACGAGGTGCGCAGAAAAATCCACTCGTCAACCACTCACCATCCACTCGTAAACAACTCGACACGGCAACCCCTCGACATCCACTCGGCCACCACTCGGCCACCACCACTCGGCCACCACTCGGCATCCAAAGTGGTCCAGAACCCCTATCGTGTGTACTACTCATTGATATTGACATAGCGGGAATATCAATGACCCAGGCACTGGAGTGAGTTCATGAAAGCTATTGTCATAAAAGAAAACAGTCCTGACCTCAATCATGGTTTGAAAGCACCTAAAGAATTAATTGTGTTCAAATGAGTTTAAGTCATTGTTTATAGAATCCTCGTCTCAACCATATCTTGGTATCAATGTAAAGATTTGTGTTCGGGTTTATTGTTCTGTAACACTGTTCATTATCCATTGTAAAAAGAACTTTCCGCCTACCCCCCTCTGTTGGTTTTTTGCTCCTATCATCGGAACGACAGAAAATTGAGAGTTGAAACTCCGTTTTTTTTTAGATTATCATACTGGGGTCATTTTAAACAGAGAATCATGGGTGAATTCAAAATGGCGGCCATGTGGGGTAAATGAAAAGTGATGTTTTCGTCATATTTCTTTGCTTGTTTGCTTCTCTCTATGGAAAAGTGGGTAAAACCTATTTTATTTCATACCAGATTATTATTTACTAATTTATCATGCAGTTTTTGCGAAGAAAAATAATTTAAAAAAATCGAAAATTCTGACCGAAAAATCGTTCAAAAATGCTGACGTCATCATGGCGGCCATCTTGGATTTTTTATACATTTTCTTGTAGAGCTTGACCCAAAGATATAGTATGGTAAGTTTTAGCTTTCTAGCCCTAGCGGTAGGAAAATATATTGGGGAGGCACTTTCCGCCCCTCCCTCAGGCATCCCAAATCACCCAGGACAGATAGGGTTAAAGGTGCTAAATTTTACATGTGATTTGAATGCCTTCAAGAATATCACCCAAACTTGCGAAAAGAAACAAATGCTAATTTTCCAAAACTTTCCAAAAAATATGTTTTTGTCATTTCTTCTCGGTACAAATTTAGAATATGAAAATTCAGCAGTTTCTCCCTCAAATAAATAAATTTTCAAGTACATGTAGGTGCGAGAAATTATATTTTCAGTTAACAAACGCCAGACACTAAGGAAATGTATGTTCGGTCAATTGGTATTACTGTTATCAATGTAGTTGGTCGTGTAACTCCTCAATGTTCAATGCATGAAAGTAAATTACCTTGCGCTCAAATTCCGAGAATTCTGTACCGTGATGTTTGTTGACAATATTTTCCCACGGTTGCATGTAAAGTTGGATCGCGGAGGATAGCAGTCGATCCAGGATCGATCTATAGATCACCCGATAATGCGCCCACAGCATGACAGATATTCTCGGATTTTGATATTTTGTATACAAAATACAGAGATATTTTGTTTCCAAATATTGAACAGTAAGGAGATACACGACCAGCTACATGTAGGCCTACATTAGAAATAGTGACCTTGCTAGTCATACTAAACAGAGAATATCATAAGGTATCTTGAGACTTGAAACTAACAATTTATTGCAGGCTAAGTCTTTTTTTCTTCTTTTTTTTTCTTTCGTTCGTTTCTTTCACATTCATGTTCGGTCATAAGACGCCAAGGTTTCCTTGTCGCCTTATATTTCCATGATGGACAAGCCGCGAAAAAATATATTTGGGTTTATTCTATGGGTTGTGGTATGCTTTTCCTGGCTATCGTCCATCAAACTTTTCGTTAATCACTCCAAATAACTTCCTAATACCTTAGACATATTTTCTTTCCCTTTAACTTGCATATTTCCATCTTTTCGTTCTCGTACGTGGGAATTCTTCACAAGCGATAACTCAGAAAGGTTTTGTCGGATTCCTCCGAAATTCAGTATATGCCTTCTTTGTGACATGACGTCGATTGATATTACGTTTCAGCAATGTCTGTTTGTAGACGACGCCACTTCTGTTCATTCTGTTCCTCCGTACTTGTTCGTGCGAATTATATATGTCTTCGCACGCGATGAACTCGAAATGCTTCGTCGGATTCGTCTGAAATTTGGCATATGTCGATTGGTGTTGCCCTTCAGTAAGATCTGTCAGTACACTGATATAAATTACCGTTATTTCACAGTAAATGTATGTTGGAGTTTACAGTATATTTAATTGTAAACACATTAATCAGTAAATTGAACTGTGATATTTCAGTTGACATCAACTGGAATGGGCAAACTTTGCACAAATATAACAAAAAAATATGTTTTCTCTGAAAGAAGGTTGATATTTTTGCACACGAAACTTCCAGTTGTAGAAAACATCCGACACCTGCGTTGTACAGCATTCAGAGCACTATCCGAACAAGCACCGTGAAGAACGCGGCGGCTACTTTAATTTTCGGCCCACGGCTTTATCTGACGTGGAGCAGTGCTCACGCTATAAATCGTATATTCGTGTAATAATTTCACAGATTTCTTCGTAATTATATACGAAACAAGTGGAGACCATATTTGTAAATACGAAGAGCTGAATCATGCGAACGAGCAATGGCCATTTCGGCCTTCCAGTGACTTTTCCACGGAACCGATAATTATAGACAACGGAGCTACGTGATGTTAAAAAACGGTAACTGTAAATTTACAGTGCAACCTAATAAAATTTACAGTTGAATGCCTGTTAAAAAGCGGTGATTGTAAAATACGGTGAAACATAATTTTACAGTTACATTTACTGGCACCTATTCTGCCAGTACATTTAACTGTGAATTGACGGTATGATTTATAACAGTGTAGGTGGCTTCACTGAAGGCTTTCGCCTCCGTCCGTTCGTGCGAATCACTCCTTTCGCGCGCGATGAAATCACATCTCCATGGCTCACTTGTCATCTTATTTCGTATTGTGTTCCAGCAAGATCTGCCTATGTGGCGCCACTCTGGCTCTAATTTTTCATCCGCCCACATGTGAATTCTGTCTTCTTAAACCTATCTGACCTGGGATTTTTGGGACCTGTCGTGGCCGGGTTGGGTTGGCGGGGGTGGGGGAGAGGTAATTATTTTTCTTCCCCTTGAGCTAGGAGACTGAAACTTACCACGCTATACCCTTGGGCCAAGCTCTACCAGAAAGTGTAAAAAAATTCAAGATGGCCAATTTGATGACGTCACAGTGACGTCATTTTCAAAAACGGCATTTTTGGTCGATTTTTCGGTCAGATATTTCGATTTTTTATTTATGCAATTTCTAAAAAAAACTGCATGATAAATTAGTAAATATTAATGTTGCAGTACAAGGCAGAAATAACTTGCTCATAAACGCGAGTGAAACAAAACATTTTCGCGACAATAATTTATTAATCGCAGCCGGAAAACTCGCCTAAATCGCGCAAAAAAACAAAAGCATAATCGCGACTGAAACGCGTACGGTCGACGCGTTTCAGTCGAGATTATGCTTTTGATTTTTTTCCGGCTGCGATTAATAAATTATAGTCGCGAAAATGTTTTGTTTCACTCGCGTTTATGAGCAAGTTATTTCTGCCTTGTACTGTATGTGAAATAAAATAGTTTTTGCTCACTTTTCATCGCAGAAAGCTGAAATTTTGAAGAAATGTGAAAAAAACATGAGTTCTCTGGTACCCCACGTGGCCGCCATCATGAATGTGCCCATGATCCTCTGCTCGGGGGTTATGCAAATAGGCTCAAAATGACCCCAATATGATAAACTATAAAGTCACAGAGTTTCAGCTCTCTATTTTTGCCGTTCCGGAGATACCGCAGAAAGCTTGGAAGGGGGTGGGGACATTTCACCGATAGGGTATACGATAAAATTAGAACACTTCATCAGTTTCATCCGAAATTCGGCAAATGCATTCCTTGTCACGTGATGTTGATTTTTGTTGGGCTTCAGCAAGATAAGTCTTGGTGGCGCAACTGGGGTTCAATCCGCCCTTCCGGGCTTGCTCCATTATACTTGTCTTCGCAAGATAACAAACGACATGCTTCACCGGATTTCCCCGAAATATGGCATCTGTCGATTAGTGTTGCGCTTCAGCAAGATCTCTCAGTAGGTGAAGCCAATAATGGCTTTCGTTTCCGTCAGCTTTTGCGAGTTTTTCCGTTTGCACGCGATAAAACCACAGCGCGCTTCACAACATTTCTCAAATACTCGACATATAGGTTTCTTATCGCAAGACCCGTTTCTTGGTGTGTTTTAGCAAGATCTGTCCTTGGAAGACGAAATGTGACGATCGACCAAATGTATTTGCTATTGGGTCACAGTTATTTTACGACTCTAGGTTGAATCTTCCGATCTATGAAAATATAACATTGTTAATTCTCTTACTAGAAACTTCTCAGGATGAAAATTGTTTTACATAACATTTTCCAACGTTGAACTGGAGAATTTAATAGTCCGATTTATGCTAAATTCCCCATACTCACCCATTTTATCGAGGTTTAGTGAGGGTTTGGCTCCCATGACATGCGGGTTGGAGTTCAGAATTAAATATCACTTACGAAGGAAAAAAAATATTAAAGTCTGTCATCTTGTCGTATGATCTGAGTATTTTTTGTGCAGTAGAGGTGAAAACAGCACATTTTTTTCTGTCTACAAACATATGAAACCTGTCCAGTACCAAAGCCGTTTTGGAGAAACAACTAACTATTTACACAACTAATGTTTCGTTGTAAAGGTTAGGTTGATCTGGACTGGCTTCGTATGTTTACTGGATGAAAATGGTACTGTTTTCACTTCGAAATAAACTATACTTTGCACAAATACGCTGCTTTAAGATGGTGTTTCTTAAAACCCTCAGATTAAGTATATCATCTTGTCGTATGGTGTAACTGAAAAATTTCATTGTAATACTACGAACCGCACCTCATGCCGACCAAAACCTCTCTAAACTGCGCCATGTCCTTTGACAGATGGACACATTGGCTAATATCTAAATGTACTTACCAGCGGCTGCTACCATACTAATCAGTCCTGCTGCCAAAGATTTGTCTTTCTCTTCGACAGACCTGTGTAATGAAGGTTGGGCTATTAGAGAATGTTCAATTGCTTTGTTGGCTTTGTATTTTATGTTTATTGTGCAGGATATCAAATGCACTAGTATTACTCTATACATGTACATGTATATTGACCCAATTACAGCTTTGTCATTTCAATCATTTGGTTTGCGTTTGGAGTGGCTTTTAATTATATATGTGGGGAGAATTTGGCAAAATATATCGTATTATTGTATTACACTCTCAAAAGGATTGGGTCAAACTGGCCAGATATTTTTGGGTATAGACGTAACAAACCCCAAAAGTTTAGGTCATATTCCATTTTTACACAAACATTTAGGGTCATTTTGACTCAACTATTTTGGGTACGTCACCTCTATACACAAAAATCCTGGACGTAAGATGCATTGTGATGGTATCAAGGACAACAGGAAAATATACAAGAATACTTTAAACCAATAATTAGGATAAACGGTTGTGTCTAGTATATGTTGTATTGAGTGAGGTCAATTTGAATGGATGTACATATGGCTAAATGCAATTAAATTTAGCGAAGTGCGATATTTTGATGTCAGAATCAGGTAAAAATGTACACATCCATAAAAAAAAGGGCGATGGCACATCACCTTTTTATGGTGATGATGCCAGTTCATCATCCTTTAAACATGATGAAAAAGGGTGATGGCCAATGTCGTCACCCTTTTAGGGTGATGGGCCATGATTTGAACTCATTGCTGATCACCCTTTTAGGGTGATGTCTATCACGCTTTTAAAGGTGATAGCCATCACCCTTTTATGGTGATAGCCATCACCATGTTAAGGTGATGCGGAAAAGGGTGATGGCTCTAACTCATCACCTTTTTGGGATGATGTTGTCATCACCATTTTAAGGTGATAATTATCGCCATTTTTTCTGGCTGTGTACACTAACTGGAAATTAATTGTTTCAGTTATGTGTTGCATATTCATATTGAGCTATTAGATAAGGGAAGGTAATTCCGCTCAATATTGCTGAGATATCATGGCTGCAGCAATCATCAGATCGGAGTTAATCACTTCCGGGTCGGAGTCCCTCGACCTACTTTGTTTAGAAATTTGAGAGCTGATCTTTTTTGGATTTTATAAGGTGGGATTTTTCGGCATTTCTGATAAATTTGATATTTCAAATTGCAGATGAGGCTTCAAACTGTACTTCCTGGTGTTGATTTGGCCAATTTTTGGGACAGCATGGTGGAAGGATACATGGGGAGTGGAGGTGAAAAGGCTCTCCGTTCACAAGTTGAGTGACATTCGGTGAACAGGCTTAACAAGGCTTCTTTTACGGGACACAACTTGGCAATATTCTTGGGCGGAAAAAACTGTCTTCAGTCTCGGTTGGGGTGAGTGAGTGAGTGAGTGAGTAGGATTTAACGTCGTTTTCAACATTGTTTCAGTCATATCACGACGGTGCCTACATGTGCCAGAACACGAGAGTGTCCACAGTTCCTATTATTCTGGACACTGATCAGCCCAGTCAGTACAGCACCCGGTCACCTATCCAAGTATTGACCGAGCTCAACGCTGCTTAATTTCGGTGATCTGACGAGAACCGGTGTGCCCAACGTGATGCGCCGTACCAGTCTCGGCTGGACACGCCTGACAGATACATCTAATCTGAAATGCTGGTAACAAAAGTTTTTCTTATGCTTCAAGTTTACTGAAAATAATTTGTTCATAATAGAAGCCAGGAGGAATCACTGCTGACTTTGCTTAAACTTTGGTGCTGTCCAGTTTTTGTCCGGTACATGCAACAACAACAATAGTCCAGTCAATCTAGCGAGAAAATCACCAAACCTAGAAAAAATTGCAACAGAAACGGGGTTTGCGGGAAATAACCTCTGAAGTGATTCCGAACAACATATCAAAAATGTAGATTGATGTAGATAAGGGAATATTTTTAATTTGCATAAATCCAAGATGGCCGCTTATTGCTTGTTTTCTGTCTACATATTTATGCGGATATTACATTCAGGGAATGTATTTTCAAATAAAGTTTTGAGCTAATATACATCTTCGCATAAATAATTGACAACGGATGAAGGTGGAAGACATTTCTCTGCCCAAAGTTCAAAATGGTCGCCATTATCCAAGATGGCTGCTATTCTTCTGCCAGTACATCTGACAGAGAAATAGATGTCACCTTTGACATCAGCAATGAAGATTACCAAGGTTTTTACCTCCGCCAATGCCTGGCCATTGTGGTCGAGTGTATCTGTATTCTAGCTGAAAAATTGCCCCCAAACAGGCTCTTTTAAAATGACGTCACTGTGACGTCATCATGGCGGTCTCGTGGACTTTTTTACACTTTCTTGTTGAGCTCGATCCAAAGATATAGTGTGGTAAGTAGCCTTAGCGATAGGGAAAATATGTAGGGGCACTTTCTGCCTCCCCCCCGTCCATTCCCCCAGGCTGCGGTAGTAGTAGGTAAACAGCAAACTGAGTCGCATTGACCTACTTTTGTGTGGAGGTCACGTGGAGGTCATTTCCGGGTCAAAGGTCACATACGGTCACAAGATATCCGGGTCAAAAGGTCAAAGGTCACTTCTGGTCACGTGACGGTCCTGCAATAAGGCTAACAACCAAAACATGGTCACCGACAATATTGCCGTCTATTCGCCCGTGTTAAATGGCCAGTGGGGAACCCTCAGTGTCTCCATACAGGTTTCCCCAATGGGGTTTAGGTGGGCCACTAGTGGGCCGATTGCATCGAGTGAGGTATCATTGTAAAGCATACATGAGGGAGCATCCAACTGGCTGGCTGAAACCTAAAACTAACGTCATTCTGCGCATGCGCAGTAGACAAAGGGTATGGAAATAGACGTTTTTGGGTCTAGGTGGGCCACTAGTGGGCCGACTGCATTGAGTGAGGTATCATTGTAAAGCATAGGTGAGGGAGCATCCAACGGGATGGCTGAAACGTGGAACTGACGTCATTCTGCGCATGCGCAGTAGACAAAGCGTATGCAAATAGACGTTTTGTGGCCTAGAGGGGCCACTATTGGTCCGTTTGGATCGAGTGAGGTATTATTGTAAAGCATACGCGAGGGAGCATTCGAAGTAAGGGGTGTGACGGGCAACTGACGCCATTCTGCGCATGGGCAGTGGAGAAAGTGTATGGACATAGACGTTTCGGGGTCTAGGTGGACCACTAGAGGTCCGATGCAGTCGAGTGAGGTATCAATGTGAAGAATACATGGAGGAGCATGCGCCTGATCTAGTGTGTTGTTTGTTTTCAACATTCTGCGCATGCGCAGACAAGGAATTCTGGGAAAATGGTACGAAAATAGACGTTTTGGGGTCTAGGCGAGCCTCTAGTGGTCCGATTGCATCAAGTGAGATATCATTGCAAAGCATACACGAGGGAGCATCCGGCGGTATGGCTGGAACGTGAAACTGACGTCATTCTGCGCATGCGCAGTAGACAACGGGTATGCAAATGGACGTTTTGGGGTCTAGGTGGACCACTAATGGTCCGATGGAGTCGAGTGAGGCGTCATTGTAAAGCCTACGCGAGGCAGCATTCGAAGTAAGAGGTGAGACGTATAACTGACGTCATTCTGCGCATGCGCAGAGGAAAAAGGGTATGGGAATAGACGTTTTGGGGACTAGGTGGACCACTAATGGTCCGATGGAGTCGAGTGTGGTATCAATGTAATGCATACATGGAGGAGCATGCGCCTGGACTAGTGTGTTGTTTGTTTTTAACGATCTGCGCATGCGCAGACAGGGAATTGTGGGAAAATGGTATGGAAATAGACGTTTTGGGGTCTAGTCGGGCCACTAGTGGGCCGATTGCATCAAGTGAGGTATCATTGTAAAGCATACGCGAGAGAGCATCCAGCGGAACGTGAAGCTGGCGTCATTCTGTGCATGCGCAGTAGACAAAGTGTATGGAAATACACGTTTAGGGGTCTAGGTGGGTCACTATTGGGCCGATTGCATCGAGTGAGGTATCATTGTAAAACAGTGGTGAGGGAGCATCCAGCGGGATGGCTGACACGTGGAACTGACGTCATTCTGCGCATGCGCAGTAGACAAAGTGTATGGACATAGACGTTTCGGGGTCCAGGTGGGCCAATATTGGTCCGATTGGGTCGAGTGAGGTATCATTGTAAAGCATACGCGAGGGAGCATCCGACGGCATGGGTGTGACGTAGAACTGGCGTCATTCTACGCATGCGCAGTAGAGAAAGTGTATGGACATAGACGTTTAGGGGACGAGAGGGGCCACTGGTGGTCCGATTGAGTCATGAGAGGTATCATCTTGTAGCCCTCGGGGTGTAGACCACGATTTGATGGATGTGCACGTCACGTCATCTGTGACGTCATTGGTGACGTCATCAGTAGGAGTAGTAGCCAAAGTGGGTATTCTGGGGGTGTGAAAGGAGGTGTTTGGGGTAGAGAGGGACCATCAGTGGTCGGAATGGGTCGTTGGAGGTGTCACAGTGAAGCCGTCGTGGAGGTACATCCGACTGGACTAACATGTTGTCCGGTTTCATCATTCTGCGCATGCGCAGTCTGGCCGTAGTATAGAAAGCAGGCATTTTAGGGGTTCTTTTGGGGCAGAGAGGGACCATCCGTGGTCCAAATGGACCGTGACGGGTATCAGTGTGAAGCTGTCCTGGGGTAGTCAAAAAGTGTGCGTGTGCGTGTGTATGCGTGTATGTGTGTGTATGCGTCTGTGTGTATGCGTGGGTGTATGCGTCTGTGTGTATGTGTGTGTGTGTATGTGTGTGTGTGTGTGTATGCGTGTGTGTGTCTGTGTATGCATGTGTGCATGCGTCTGTGTGCGCGTGTGTGTGTGCGTGTGTGTGTATGCGTGTGTGTATGCGTGCGTGTGTGTGTATGCAAGTGCGTGCATGCGTGTGTGTGTATGCGTGCGTGTGTGCATGCAAGTATGTGTATGCGTCTGTGTGTGTGTGTGTGTATGTTGGACATAGACGTTTTGGTGTCCAGATGGGCCTCTAGTGGGCCGATTGGATCGAGTGAGGTCTCAGTGTAAATCAGTCGTGAGGGAGGAGCTCCGGAGCTCTTGGGGCTCGGAGCTCGGGAGCGTAGACCGCTCCCGTGTGGCAGAGCTCTTGGATCGGAGCTCTTGGAGCTCAAAGCGTGTGGAGCTCAGAGCTCGGAAGTGACGTCATCGTTTTACATCGGGTCCACATCTTGCATCCGGGTTTTTCCATGTTTACTGTCACGTGACTGGAACCGGAAGTTGTCACAAGACAGGTGGCGCCCCTCGGAGCTCTTGCATATAAACACGACATGCATCACACACACACATACTTGGTGCACCCGCACCCTGGTGTACCCTATGCCCTACGTGCTATAGGGTACAGGGTGCACCAGGTATGTGTGTGTGTGATGCATGTCGTGTTCATAGGCAAGAGCTCCGAGGGGCGCCACCTGTCTTGTGACAACTTCCGGTTCCGGTCACGTGACAGTAAACATGGAAAAACCCGGATGTAAGATGAGGACCCGGATGTAAAACGATGACGTCACTTCCAGGCTCTGAGCGCCACACGGTTTGAGCTCCAAGATCTCCGATCCAAGAGCTCTGCCACACGCGAGCGGTCTACGCTCCCGAGCTCCGAGCTCCAAGAGCTCCGAGCTCCAAGAGCTCCAAGAGCTCCGAGCTCCCGAGCTCCGAGCTCCGGAGCTCCTCCCTCACGACTGCTCTACACTGAGACCTCGCTCGATCCAATCGGCCCACTAGTGACCCATCTGGACACCAAAGCGTCTATGTCCAACATACACACACCCAAACACAGACGCATACACATACTTGCATACACACACACGCACGCATACACACACACGCATACACACACAATGATACCTCATTCGACCCAATCGGACCAATAGTGGCCCACCTGAACCTCAAAACGTCTATGTCCATACACTTTGTCTACTGCGCATGCGCAGAATGACGTCAGTTCCACGTTCCGCTGGATGCTCCCTCGCCTATGCTTTACAATGATACCTCACTTGATGCAATCGGCCCACTAGTGGCCCGCCTAGACCTCAAAACGTTTATTTCCATACCAGTTTCTACCAATTCCCTGTCTGCGCATGCGCAGAACGTTAAAAACAAACAACACTCTAGTCCAGGCGTATGCTCCTCCATGTATGCATTACATTGATACCTCACTCGACTCCATCGGACCACTAGTGGTCCACCTAGACCCCAAAACGTCTATTCCCATACGCTTTTTCCACTGCGCATGCGCAGAATGACGTCAGTTACACGTCTCACCCCTTACTTCGGATGCTGCCTCACGTATGCTTTACAGTGATACCTCACTCGACTCCATCGGACCATTAGTGGTCCACCTAGACCCCAAAACGTATATGTCCATACCCTTTTTCCACTGCGCATGCGCAGAATGACATCATTTGCACGTCACACACCTTACTTCGGATGCTCCCTCACGTATGCTTTACAATGATACCTCACTCGACCCAATTGGACCAATAGTGGCCCCTCTCGGCCCCAAAACGTCCATTTGCATACACTTTGTCTACTGCGCATGCGCAGAATGACGTCAGTTTCACGTTCCAGCCATACCGCTGGATGCTCCCTCATGTATGCTTTACAATGATACCTCACTTGATGCAATCGGACCACTAGAGGCTCGCCTAGACCCCAAAAGGTATATTTTCATACCATTTTCCCAGAATTCCCTGTCTGCGCATGCGCAGAATGTTGAAAACAAACAACACACTAGTCCAGGCGCATGCTCCTCCATGTATGCTTCACATTGATACCTCACTCGACTGCATCGGACCTCTAGTGGTCCACCTAGACCCCGAAACGTCTATGTCCATACACTTTCTCCACTGCCCATGCGCAGAATGGCGTCAGTTGCACGTCACACCCTTACTTCGAATGGTCCCTCGCGTATGCCTTACAATAATACCTCACTCTACCCAAACGGACCAATAGTGGCCCCTCTAGGCCACAAAACGTCTATTTGCATACGCTTTGTCTACTGCGCATGCGCAGAATGACGTCAGTTCCACGTTTCAGCCATCCCGCTAGATGCTCCCTCACGTATGCTTTACAATGATACCTCTGTCGATGCAATCCGCCCACTAGTGGCCCACCTAGACCCCAACACGTCTATTTCCATACACTTTGCCTACTGCGCATGCGCAGAATGACGTCAGTTTTACGTTTCAGCCAGCCCGCTGGATGCTCCCTCATGTATGCTTTACAATGATACCTCACTCGATGCAATCGGCCCACTAGTGGCCCACCTAAACCCCATTGGGGAAACCTGTATGGAGACACTGAGGGTTCCCCACTGGCCATTTAACACGGGCGAATAGACGGCAATATTGTCCGGGACCATGTTTCGGGAGATTCACATTGGGAGTCACTGGGGTGTTAGCCTTATTGCAGGACCGTCACGTGACCGAAAGTGACCTTTGACCTTTTGACCCGGATATCATGTAACCGGATGTGACCTTTGACCCGGATGTGACCTTTGACCCGGAAATGACCTCCACGTGACCTCCACACAAAAGTAGGTCAATGCGACTCAATTTGCTGTTTACCTACTACTTGCGATACACCACAAGTCGCCCAGGCCAGACAGAATTAAATGGGCAACTGCTATCTTTTAACTGTCTGATCCATGTTCTCCCTTAAGAGTAACATCATTCTCAGCCATGGTTCGTCTGACAAAGTCGTACCATGGCAGATAGCGGGTCTGTCATAGCGATAACCAGTCGCCAGTCTTACTTTCAAGAGTTCCACTTCACATTTGTGACCTCGTGATATGGAGTATAGAGACATGCATACAATGGGGGATGTATGTAGTGACACAGTGGTTGTTTTGAGGAACAAAGCGAAGAAGAAATAGTACATAGATGAAATCGACCAAACGAGTTGGATTATGCCCTACCTACTCGTATCGATAATTACCCGAGGGTGTCCACTGAATTCGAACAATCTCGCGACCAGATAAGCAAAATAAACAATATCCCCATAATTATCAAATTCTTTAATTCCTTGAATGACCACCTTTACCTTCATATCTGAATGAGCACGGTTTTCTGCATTCCTTGAAGAAACATCTTTATCACATTTCAGAGTAAATTGTAGGGTTTTGATTGGTTAATTACCATAGTGCATTAGACCGTATTGCAATTCTTCGTTATCCACCGTTGGTATACCAATTCAGAATTCTCGTATACCAATGCTGTGAAGGACGCGCGTGCCCATATACCAACGCAGTCAAGGACGCGCGTGCAACACCTGCAGGCAAAGCCTGTTTCAGGCGAATTTGTCTGCGCGAGTTTGTATGGACGAGTTCCGTTACTGGAGCAAGTTGTGCGAGGCAAATTGTGTATTTGCGGATGAAGATAAGAAATAAATTATCATCCAAAGCTTTATATGCCACATAAACAGGAGCGTCAGAATGTCAGCTAAGTATTTCACCCAGTTTATTGTTCATCGCGGAAAAGATCGAAAAGAGATGATGATCGAAGCTGCCTGTCCGACTCACGATGTCTTACGTTGTCGTTGTTCAACGTTGAGTTATATGCCTGTTTTTCCTTTGAGTTGGTGATATATGTTAAACCAACCAGGAAAATAGCTCTTCAATGTGATAAATTCGTTATACCAGTGTCTTGCGTTGGTATACAGGCTGATATTTCGTCTCGAAGATAAATATTTTCACTCGCCCTTCGGGCTCGTGAAAATATTTATCTTCTCGACGAAATATCAGCCTGTATACCAACGCAAGACACTGGTATAACTTATAGTATCTCTATACATGTACACCGTTACATCCATGCATGGAAGGTTCACCGTTACCTTCATACCTGACTGACCACCGTTGATTTGATTTAAACTGTATATTTATTTCAAAAGAAAACTGGGATCGACGAACAGGCGCATTGCCTATATTAACGCCTTTCCCAAACACTTTGAAAAAACGTAATGTACATTGGCGGATATATAGTATATAGGTCAAATTAGATATAAATGTATATAAGATTAAGTGAATACATAAATCTGCTGATTAATATGAAGGGCGTACTGTGTATCAGTATTTGCATCAAACGTGCATATGTGCATGCATACACATCTTAATCAGTAATTAATTATTTGGCATACTGCGATATACGCAGTGGAGCAAGATTTGTACAAACAGTTGTACATCATATTGTACACACGAAGATAATGAATTAATACATATACCATAAAATGAAGGCAGATATTATCGTGTGTATATATATATATAATAATCTCTCTTTTCATGTTTATTGTGACCAACTGTTTCTATTAATGTCAGCATGTTATCAAGTCACTGCTTGCTTAAGCCAGGCACATCGTCTAGCGACCGTTGTACCCTGTATTTGTATATATACCAGTCTGTCATTTGAAAACAGTATTCCTTGAAAAGAACATTACGTTCGAAACTGCAGTCGGAATATAATGATGTAGAAAGTTGAAGGTTTTTTCGTTATTTTTCCTTATATATATATACATATATATCAGTTCATTTGATTTGAATAATATCAGTGACAATAAACCGAAACGAGATAAATAAGATAAATGCAAGCAGAAACTATGATGGATTTGATAGACCTGGATGCAGTTCAAATTATTTCTGAAATCTTTTGGACTGTACAATGAACATGTGAACACAGGTAAAAATGTTTGTGTTTTCAGCAGATATCAATAAAGGATTTCCGAATAAAAGAGTGTCAGTGTCGTGGTTTGGTAGTTGGGTTATTATATTTCTAATTGCAGTATATACAGGACAGAAGAGGAAGAAATGTTCTGGAGTTTCATTCGGATGACCACATGTACAAGCTGGGGATTCGCGGAGATGTCGTGAGTACATATGAGAATTAAGTGAACTGCATCCAAGTCGTAAACGTGAATGGATGATCTGGACTTTCCGGTCACCAATCTAGTAATAAGTACATGTAGGAACAATGTTATCGTTTCTGGAGATATTTCGACGGAAAGAAGAGTAACTAACAGAATCTCGAATAGCGACATCTAGATTATTCCACATACGGATGACAGAAGGAAGGAACGAGTTTTTATATAATTCAGTTCGTGCATAAGGAGGTGTAATATTATCTATATTACGCAATATATAACTTGATATAGATGAGTTTGGGACTGGAGCTAGAGAGCAGAGATAAGCTGGCGTGCTCCCATTGACCATTTTATAGAATAAACATTTGTGTCTATTTCTACGTTTATATAGCGGTATGAAGCCTGTTTCTTCGTACAGGAGAGCATGGCTTGTACCACCAATGCACCCAGATATAAACCGTAGTGCATCTAATTGAAGATCTTCAAGAATGGCAGATTCATATTGGTAGCAATTGCACCAGACAACGTCGGCATAATCAAAAATAGGTAGTATGAATGAAGAGTAGAATCTTTCCGGAGAACGGCGAGAGAGTCGATATTTCAAGCTGCGTAGGCAGTTAATCATGGAAGAGATCTTGTCGACAAGCGATTGAACGTGGCCTGACCAACGTCCCGACGAATGAAATGTTAACCCTAGATGCTTATGTTGGGTAACCTGACCACCGTTACCTCCCTTTGTTCAAGGATGTTCCTTACCTCCATTACTGGATGACCACCGTTACCTGCATACATGAATTATGTCTACCGTTGCCTCCATTCCTTGAAGGACCACCGTTTCCTATATTGCTCGAAGGATCACCGTTACCGGTACCTCTATTTCTAGAGGTCTACCGTTAGTAGTATACAGCAAGCAAGTAGATATGGTAGCGCTTCACTGCGCATGCGCAGAAAAAAAATGTGGCGGTATTGTGGCGGTATTGGGGTGGTGTGCGCATGCGTGTGTGTGTGTGTGGGTGGTGGGACAAGATGGCGGCTGTGGGTGGTGGGACAAGATGGCGGCTGTGGGTGGTGGGACAAGATGGCGGTTGTGGGTGGTGGGACAAGATGGCGGCTGTGGGTGGTGGGACAAGATGGCGGTTGTGGGTGGTGGGACAAGATGGCGGCTGTGGGTGGTGGGACAAGATGGCGGTTGTGGGTGGTGGGACAAGATGGCGGCTGTGGGTGGTGGGACAAGATGGCGGCTGTGGGTGGTGGGACAAGATGGCGGCTGTGGGTGGTGGGACAAGATGGCGGTTGTGGGTGGTGGGACAAGATGGCGGCTGTGGGTGGTGGGACAGCCTTCTGCGCATGCGCAGTGGCCGAAGGGGTATGAAAATAGCCTTTTGGAACTAGGGGAGCCCCTAGTGGACCGATGAGGTCAGTGGTATCAAAGTGAAGCATTCATGAAGGGGCATCTAATGGGCTGGGTGTGGGATTTGACATATCGGCCTTCTGCATGCGCGGTGGCGAAGGTATAAAATAGCCTTTTGGAACTAGGGAGCCCTAGTGGACCACATTAAGTCGAGTGAGGTATCAAAGTGAAGCATTCATGAAGGGGCATCTAATGAGGCTGCAGGTGAGGGTTGACATATCGGCCTTCTGCGCATGCGCGGTGGCCGAAGGGTATGAAAATAGCCTTTTGGAACTAGGGGAGCCCCTAGTGGACCGATGAGGTCAGTGAGGTATCAAAGTGAAGCATTCATGAAGGGGCATCTAATGGGTTGGGTGTGGGGTTGAAATATCGGCCTTCTGCGCATGCGCGGTGGCCGAAGAGTATGAATATAGCTTTTTGGAGCTAGGGGAGCCCCTAGTGGACCGATGGGGTCGAGTGAGGTATCAATGTGAAGCATTCATGAAGGGGCATCTAATGGGTTGGGTGTGGGGTTGAAATATCGGCCCTCTGCGCATGCGCGGTGGCCGAAGGGTATGAAAATAGCCTTTTTGGAGCTAGGGGAGCCCTAGTGGACCGATGGGGTCGAGTGAGGTATCAATGTGAAGCATTCATGAAGGGGCATCTAATGGACTGGGTGTGGGATTGAAATAGCGGCATTCTGCGCATGCGCGGTGGCCCAAGGGTATGCAAATAGCCGTGTTGGAGCTAGGGGAGCTACTAATGG
>JAVTVY010046047.1:0-19810 GCA_036873755.1 Hanleya hanleyi
GTTTTCAATGAATAAAATCACAAATTATCACTCAGTTAATGCCATTGAACATAGTGTTGCATTTTGACAGCATAATTACAAATGCTGATAATTATTTCTTGAACTGAAAAAGTAGAAAGATTTTTGAAGTGAAACTAATACATACCTGCTATATGGCACATCCCACCGGGGAAATTTTTACATGTATATCTAATTGAAGTAATCCATTGGAACCACTGATGATTTTCCAATAATAGAGAAGAAAAGCAACTCCAAGTAGGGATGACAATTTCATTCTGTATATTTCACTGTTAGTTATAGCATCTTCAGCAGTGAGCAAAGTTACAAACAGCTCCATACGCACAGTATATACAAGGCATAATGTGATCTTAGCCAATACACATTTATGAATAGGTGAGCCAGTAAATTATGTCATGCTGTCATTTTCAGAAATTTGTTAAATGTTAAGCGATGACCTGACAGCGATCTACAAATGGTGTGATTCAGGTAATACAATACACACTCTAATCTGTAATTGATGAAAACAATACATAATCTTCTTATCTGGCAAGAACTAAGTAAACTGCACAAATGAATAAAGTATGGTGATATAGTGGGTATGTACCTACATTGAATATTTCTACATGTCATGAAGTTTGGATAAGGACTGTCATTTTAAGATAATATAGGTATAATTTTCTTGACAATCCACATCAGAATTGATGGAATCCTACAAATGTAACTCGCATGTTTCATAATTGTATATTCCCATGCGAGTTACAACAATTGTGGAGTGTGTATTGTAACACCTGAATCACACTATTTGTAGATCGCTGACAGGTCATCGCTTAACATTTAACAATTTCTGAAAATGACGTCATTTTAATATCCGTCCAACTTGATTGATATAATTTACTGGCTCACTATACATAAATGTGTATTGGCTAAGGTCACATTATGCCTTGTATATATACTGTGCATATGAAGCTGTTTGTAACTTTGTTCAATGCTTAAGATGCTGGAACTAATAGCGAAATATACAGAATAAAATTGTAATCCCGGCTACTCAGAGTTGCTTTTCTTCTCTATAATAGAAGTAAAATGGTGTGTTTTGGTGCATTTTGACAGAATATTTAGACTTTGAAGATGATATGTAACGATGCCCCCGATGAACTGAATTTTCCATGTTATCTATTTGTCTGTCTGTCTCTCTGTCTGCCCATCTTTCTTGTCATACTACATATGCAGCTGGTGATGGATCAGAAGCCTAATTAATGAAATTGACTGACCTTCACCTGTTTTATCGAGGTCAAATTTATTATTAGAAAGGAGTGAAGAGGCGCTCTCCAAATTCATCATACTTGTGCAATTGGTGACGGACTACAAGCCTATCCCAGTTGACTGAACCTATTTTCTCGAGGTTATATACTTTATATTATGATATAACATGAAATATAGCTAGGCATTCTAAATTGATACCACATATATGCAACTGATGATGGACCTGAAGTCAGTGAATAGGACTTACATTGACCTATTTTCTCAAGGTCAAAACTATGTTAAGTCACATGTTGACTGCCAACATACACTCCAAATCTGTTTGTTGTGGCTGTGGTTGTCTTTCAGAACAATCTAGCGAATTTTGCATACATGTGTTCCAATAGCCTCAACAGCCCTACCCCCTGTGCAGACCCTTTGGTCTTTGGTATATGTTGGCATATGTGGGAAGTTGATGCTGAGTCGACATCGGGCCTTACAGACTAGTCTTTTGTGTTAAATGTCGTCATTTTCATCTGATGACGATACAGCTCGCCAATCCCCAGTGCACGAGTTGTCACAGCGAAACAGCTCACCAGTTACCAATATGCGAGTTTTCAGAGCATTTCCATCATAGCTCTAGATTTGTATCTAATACCACTTATGCCGGTGCTAGGGGCCGTGTGGTCATATCATCCAAGTTGCCACATGAACAGGTACAATAAAAGCGTACCTGAGATACAACACATATCATGAATCGTTAGATTCTTGGTATGTGCTTTAGAATAGGTTAACCGGTAGACTATGCTGAGAAGTCATGTGACTCTGCCAGTATGTCGGCACCTCTTCCCACTTCCTTTATATGTGATGTAATTCAACAGTAACTTGAATTATGCTGTATAGGTTGAGCTGTTGAAACACCCTCCATTTCCTAGCTCTGACATACTGCATCACTGTCGAAATATGGGTACCATGACAGAGTGATAGATCACAGCCAGTGAAGGTTCCTGATTTACATTGAATGTCATTATTGCCTAAGTAGTATTAGCAGCATTTTACAACAACAACAACAATTCGCCGACTTACAGTGAAAAATTATAGTGAAAGGTATTTATTTTTCGTTGTTTGGCATTTTTATTTGCTGTCATTGTTCCAGTTAGAATACAGCAGCCTAATTCATACAATCGGGAATAAGAAGGGGGTAAAAGTATTTATGTTCAAACTTTCATTGGGAATATAAAAGTGGCAATCTGACATTTTTTTCATTAGATTTTTTAATGTCGTTGGGCCAATGAAACGCAAAATGAAGTTGGTGGTGCCTCACACTGGGTTTTGGCCATTGGTGAAGAAATCGCTTCGCAGAGGCACTACTACCAGGGATGATTTCTGATTGCTCTTCCCCCAGGGGTATGTGCCCCATCCTCTGTCCCATCCTAAAAAAAATTGCCACCACTAATAGGGGTTGTGCCCAAATTGGGGAGATCCAAAGCCCTGTGAGTACCAAATGTGTTACAAAATTATGGTTTATACTTGGTGTAAGAACGCACAAGACAAAGCCTACAATAGCCTGTCTGAGCTCAACAATGCGTCTAGACGTGACCCTTTTCAGCTGCACAAAAGCCCCAACAAAAGCCTCAACAATGCGTTCTTACACCAAGTATCGACCAAAATTATCTGGGGAAATGCTCTTCGGCCGTGTTTCACACGAGCTTTCATTTATTTAGTATACTTGCAAGAAGAACTGTGGTATCTGGCTATTGTATTATGTTGATCATTTTAAAGCTTGTAACCTATCCCCAGAATAGCTGTAGTCTTAAAAAATATGGTCTTTAGAGATACATGTAAGGAAGAATTCAAGTATTTCGAGGGCAAAAGATTCTGGTCCCCCCCCCCGCCCTGTATGGAAAATTTAACCTAGGGTACATACTGAAATATTCCAACGGTTTGACCCACCCCGTCCCCACTCGATGCGCTCGTAATACTTAAATGCCCCCTAAGGCCGACGAACTAAGATCCATGTGTCCTATGTGGAAGGGTTACAAATTGAGTTCGTCGCATGATAGCCTTCAGTGGTAGATTTAACATGGCGAGTCTACAGGTTGTAGAGATATCACCATAATTTCATTGAACAAGTTGTGATTGATTATCCTTTCAAGAATGCATGTCATTTCCTATTATTAAAGCTGACATGACCTTGTTTTTACCTTCACTGATGTTGTTGATCCTTGCATGTTGCCATTCAGGTACATGTATGATGACTGATGCTGATACAATATTGATAGCAAGTATATGATTCTACTGTTTACAGGATCTGTAGTTTCCTCAACCTCGGGTGAACCGCAACCGCTATCTATGGGTGCAGCCTATCAGGTTCATGTGAGAGACTCCGATAGAGTGCACGTGGGGCCCGTAACACATCACCACTACCACCAACACGGGATTGGCGAAGATCATCCAGTGGTGACAAGATCCCAAGGAGGTATTGTTAATAAATAATTATATTCCACCATCTAGCGAATCATATAAGACCCCCTAAGATGGCAGTGAGTTCAATATTTAGGTGGTTTGCTAGATTCTGAATATAAAATTACAATAAGAATAGTATATATCAAGGGTTGTTTTTCAAAATTTGTCGTACCGTTAGATAAATTGAAGAACAATATAAAAAGCTGAAAAATATACCTAAATCACGAACAGAAATATCTGCTTCGGGGGCACACCCAGACAAATTGTCACCTAAAGATATTTTTCTCCGTTTTTTTAAATAATTCTTTTCATGGAGCTAAAATTGCATAGGGAAATGGTTCATGTTCGGTATTTCCACCCAAAATATCAATTAAAAGCCGCACATTTCTTTCTTTCTTTGTAAATATATGAGAAAAAGTTAAATAGTGCAATATATCTAAAATTGATTTATGATATCAAATTGAATTTTTCGAAGATCTGATTTTATATCACCCACCGCCCATTATTTTCCTTTTACAGAAGTAGCGGGAACATGACATTCTTTGATTTCAAAAAACTCCTTTCAGTAGTTCTCATTGAATACCGGAAATAAAAATGCGATACCCGATTTTGTATGTTATTTGACAGTTCATTCAAGATATCACAATCTTTCCTCATTTTGATGAATTAATGCGTCATCAAGAATAGGATCACTATATATCACACTATACCTTATTAAATTATTAGTTATGTTCACCAATATCTGTATCCACGAATGTCACAAATGTTAAGTTGTTTTTCATGATGGGTAGTCTCAAAGAATGTCACTATATACATCTACAAAAATGTGCTGAAATACTGCTACTCCAGGAAGGGGACAACTCCTGAAGAGATCTTATCTTTCGATTTCGAGGTGCACCGCTGTCAACAATGTTTAACGGTTAGATCTGTTAGTGGGCATATTGGGGAACCGGAAAATACCTGTTGTCAGCTACAACTGTCTGTTGTTATCAAACTGGCAACAGATGAAGTATCTACCCCTCCCCTTGAACATCACAAAATATATATAACTAATTCAACAACCGTGGATGATGCTACATCTGGAGAGTATTACCAATCATTGACCCTTATGTGCTATTTATGTGTCTGTACTAGGCAGATATACCATTTACCTTGTGCGTGATGAAATTTGGACAGAGAAATTAAAAACGTCCAAGAAAATGGTCAATTTTACATATTCTTTTCAAGGCAATGCACTATTTTGTATACTGATGAGATACAACACATAAACTGGAGTCATTTTACATTAAAACGTCGACAATGGATGAACGACTTACTAAGGGTATAATATCATCAAAGGCTTGTGCCAATTTCGTTGATTGCTCGCAGTGTAGTAGCTAAGATTGAAATACTACTGATATCACCCCTTACCCCTGCCCCAGTCTTGTCACTTTTCGGAAGAAGAATATTTTACTGGTACCGGCATGAAATGTTTTTATAGACGGATGCAGTACAAGTGATACCAACATGATACCGCCATAACAGTTCATGTTAAAATTGGCTTTAATATACGCCCGCACAATACATCGTCTCTCCTTATTTATCGACTTTATCGTGATTTTCAACAATCTCCCGATTTTGGGATCCGAGTGATCTTGACCTTTCACCTTGCCCTAATGCAAATCTTTGCGCGTGAAATATCGACTCCCCCTAATGTATCTATCATCCTGACAAAAATAAAATTTTTTAACAATTTCCTGATTTTGGGGTCCCCGTGGCCTTGACCTTTGACATCAATTTGTTAGATGACATATCGTCTCCCCATAATGTGATTTTTCATGGCGTCTTGATTTCGGTGACCGTGACCATTGAGCTTGACCTAAATTTTGATACATGGCACATCGTCTCCCCTTAATACATGTATAGCTACAGACACAAAAAAACGCGATTTTTAACAATTTCTAGATTTTGGGATCACCTTTGACCTTCGAACTTGACCTAAATGTTGTTACCTGACATATCTCCCAGTAATATGTCTACGGACACAAAAATCGCGATTTTTATCGATTTCCAGATTTTGATTTCCAGGCCATATCCTAAACTTTGATACATGACACATCATCTTCCCTTGAAGTATCTATGGCTACAAACAAAAACGGATTTTCAATAATCTCCGGACTTTGAGGTCACAGTGAACTTGATATTTGACCTTGACCTAAATTTTGGTACGCGACATATCATGTATGTACTGACACAAACGCGTGACTTAATGGTCCCAGATTTTGAGGTCACAGTTACCTTGACCTTTGACATTGAACTTAAGTTGTTCTGACAAATGTACTGACACAAAAAAATGTGACTAAATTTTCAAATATCTTGTATTACTCAATACAGTATGTTCAAAGGGATTTTCAAATAAACGGGCCAGGCACGACTCGCTGTCTCTTCCTGTATAATGTTACCAGACGACGTACGGAATAGACAAACTATTTCTAAAACACAACCCATGATATGGCTTTATCGTGACGTCAAGGTTCTTCTCAGAAATAAAGGAATTGAAAGGGCCATTCAGCTTGGTCAACGAGACAAATCGGGTATCGATGGATACGAGTATAAAACCCATACGGCACTAGAGATATCTATGTTCCGACTGTATTAGATTTAACCATTGTATACCGAACTCATGGTGTATACATTAGGATATGATATTGCAGTGTTATCAGTGTGACAGACGCTCTATTGAAACCTTGCACACAGACAAGCCTGGCCTAACATGGCCTTACATGCCCACACCTGTTAATATAATTGGGAAGCTTAAACGTTTATGCTGAGCAAGACCAAAGCAGCACTACCTTGTGTTTCAAAGAATAGTGGAGTCTGTTTTTCTCAAACTGTGTCTTTATATGAGTCAATACAACATCAAACAAATCCCCCGAAGTGAAAACGAACGTTATCGATGATTATAATAAGTCGTCGGGTTTGTAGCTGGGGCTGCATGGGGCTTTATAACTCTGGTTTTACCCCTCGGACAAATTTTGCCTGAATGTTATTGTCGTCGTTAGCGTCGCCTGTCTGTCCGTCTTTCTTGTGGATATGATATCTCAAGAAGTGTTTTCGCCAGGCATTTTAAATTCATACCACATACGCATCTGGTGAAGGATCAGAATCATATTGAAAATGTCCGACATTGACCTAATTTATCAATGTCAAATTCTAGCATTTGATATATTTTTGAATGATTAAAGCTGGGGTCTCCAAATTCATATTACGTATTCAACTGGTGAATTAGAAGCCTAATTCCAGTTGTCTAACCTTGACCTATTTTTCAATGTCATATACTGTTTATTGTGATATAACATGAAGATAGATAGCTAGGCTTTCCAAATAAATACTATACATCTTGCGATGATGCGGAGGTGTGTTGAAGCTAGATGACTGACCTTGGCCTATTTTTCAACGCCATATTCTGTTTATTATCATACAACATGAAAAAATATAGCTAGGCTTTTCAGATTAATACTATGTATACATATGGCGATGGTTCAGTTGTGTGCTGAAGATGAGTGACCTTGACCTATTCTTCAAGGTCATATACTGTTTATTATGAGATGACATGAACAAATATAGCTAGACTCTCCGTGTTAATAGTATGAATACATCTGGCGATGGTCCAGAGGTGTGCAGAACATGGCTGACCTTGACCTATTTTATCCAGGTCAGATTCTATTTAATACAATATTTCATGAAGGATTATATTTACATTGTCGAAATGTATACCGTTTATGCCTGGACCTGATGTGTATTGAATATCACTGACCTTGGCATATTTTCTGAAGTTCAAATTATATATGTTAAGTCTAAGATCTCTGAATTCATGTTTCATGTGCAATTAAATTCGAATAGATCAGAAAATTGTTGAAGATGACTGACCTTCACCTATATTTCCAAGATCAAATTACTTAACTTGATGAACCATACAATTTGGTCATGCTCTACCAGAAGTTCAGCTTGAAATCTTTCCCATCAAATAAGGCGCTGGCAAAGGCTGACCTTGCCCAAACTTCCTATGTATTTTTAAAATGAGAGAACTACAGTCAACCTTACTAGATCACATTTTTGTTAACCTACATGACATTGCCGAAGTTTTAAAAATTCATCTTATGCAATGCACGAAGGCTGAGTGTAGACAATAACTGATAGCCGATGAGTATTAGAGCCCATTGGGCTATTTTTGTTGATGAGTGACATATTTGCTATACATTTAACAGATCCTGTCAGCGAGAAGCATATCTGAGTGGATGAATTGCTGATTTGAATAAGAATGGTCCATATAACAACCTATCGGGTGGTCCTTGGTTCCAAAAATTTATAGGAATTCGCCTATATCCGTATGGATTCCGTCCCCAATGGACTCGGAATTTCTAATTGCTTCAATCTCAGTAAACTCAGATAATATCGCAGAATAGTATATCTGACAGCAGAGCTATATAAATCCCGTGCGAATTTCAAACTACATCTTTTAGCCAATCAGGGAGAAACGGTTTTAAATAGCACCCCTTGTAATAAAACCAATGAGCGCATGGACCAATATAGTAAACACATTGTGAAACAGTGCCCAAATAGGGTATTATGTCTAGACAAGGTTCATGGTAAACGTTCTTCAGAAGAAAGTTCAAAGGTTTGCTCCTGCCGAATTGTCTGGCATTTGTAACTGAAAGATTGTAAATATCGGTGAATGAAACTCCAATCATTGTCATATTGAATAGACAGAATTGTCATGATTAGCTTGTTATATGATATCGGAGACCACCGGCAAACGGGCTCGAACGAATTTTTCATAGCGTTACCATTGGGTGGTATATCCCAATATACCATCTTGGTTTACCTAGATCGCAATTGTTCAGGCTGTTGACAATATGTGAATACCACTCCTCCATGAAATTTTCTGTTAGTGAAAACTTTGCCAATGTACTTGTATTTTTCAACATTCAACGCCGGATAATAATGGTGTGCAGGGGCAAAGGTCTCTTCCGGTCACGTGACGTCACAGCAGTGCGGGGAGAGGATCCGGATGCTGCACTCTTGCAAAAGGTTCAAGAGTCGCGTGACCGAAAGTGACCACAGGGATGTATTCTTCCGCGGTGAGGCGGTCGTGTCTGGCGGCGAGGCAAGACTTCAAATACGCTGCGGGTCGCCTGAATCGCCGGGTATGGCTGGCTGCGGGTCGCCTGAATCGCCGGGTATGGCTGATTGATTTATTGGGTGGTCGATTGATAATTTTATTTACGGTCGAACAACATGAATACATTGACATTCCTTTATAGTACACAGTATTACAATGTACTGTTCAGATACTCAACTCGGGTTAATTATAAATAGGACTGACGGCATGATCTATAAGTACAACAGGGTGTCTCCACGGGGAATCTCCATGTCCCGATGTAGAGCGATGACGTCACCAGCAAATCTCAACATGTTGGCTTCGCCATATGAATGCATTTGATACATACAGCCACACATATATTAGTATTATATAATACTGCATGGTACAGTCGGATTATCCATGGTCCGAATGGGCCGTGGGAGGTGTCGAAATGTAGTGCCTGTGGAAAACTATGGTGCACATGCGCCGTCGAGGAGTAGTAGCGAAAGTGGGCAGTTCGGAGGACCGCAATGGCGTATTTGCGAGATTGAGAAGTTATATCGCATCCAAATTGAAGCTCCTGTGATGTGGACCATGACTTGAGGGCTGTCCATGTCATCAGTGACGTCATCAGTAGAAGCAGTAGCGATAGCGGTCGTTTTTGTGGGTGCGTGGGGTGTGTTTGAGTGATTGAGGGGCCATTCTTGGTCCTAATGGGCCATGTGATGTGTCATGGTGAAGCACTCGAAAAGGAGCGTCAGACAGGACTGGTGGGGTGTAAAAGTACAGGGTATGGCATGCTGGCACGCTTGCGTAGTCAGGGAATTGTGGGAAAAGGACATGGGAATGGATGTTTTAGCATCCAGTGGAGATAGTAGAGTTAGTTCACTGTATGTGTGGAGGAGGAAGCGGAAGAGGAGAAGGAAGAAGAGGATGAGGAAGAGGAGGAGTAGGAGCAGCAGCAGAAAGAGGAGTAGGAGGAGGAAGAGGAGGAGTAGGATCAGCAGCACGAGGAGTAGGATCAGCAGCAGCATGAGGAGGAGTAGGAGGAGCAGCAGGAGCAGGAGGAGGAAGAAAGAGGAGGAGGGATGAAGTTGAGTGAATGAGTGGTCATATAAGGTCGTTTGTAAACCAGTAGCCTGTCTGTAATCACGCTCTGACCGGGTACCATGTCGAGTACATGTACGTTCTGTCAGAGAACCTTCTCTCATCGCGACAATATGCTCAGACATATTCAATGCAAAGACAACCAAGAGACACCCCCGAGTCCCGCTATGGGTCCACCAAGTGGAGTAGAGCATCCCTATAAAATAACGGTTAGCGACCCTACGGGATGTGGCAAGACGATCTGGATGGTGAAATTCTTAGAGGAAGAGCCCCTCAGCTATATAGTTTGATGTTACAGGCAGTGACAGCCCGCCTTCATCCCAGGGATTCCTCACGATATCGATTAAGCATATTTCTTCGACCCCGAGCAGACCTACGTGGTAGTCCTGAACGATCTGATGAGTGCGGACAATTCACACGTTGCTGACTTGTTTGCCAAAAGATCCCATCATCGGAATCTGTCCGTCATCTAGTTGACCCAGACTCTCTTTTCTCAAGGGAAGGCGTCCAGAGATACTGCCTTGGACTGCCAATGCTTCGTGTTGTTCTCCAATTCCATCAACAGAGCGCAAATCCGTGTGTTTGGATGTCGAATTTATCCTCAGAACATCGACCATTTCATGCAGGCTTTTCAAGCCGCGACAAGTCGTCCCTATGGCTACCTGCTCGAAACTCAAAAGCTCATATCCCCCAAAGATCGTCGACTGACGACCCACATGTTACCCGCCGAGGAGTCACCAGTTCCGGAATATCACCCAACCTTGAAGGATCAACCCAACCCCGTATAAGAGAATGAACACAATGTGAACTCGAGGCTATGGAAGGATGTATTCAAAGACAGCATGGAGGACGCAGTGGGCGAGACGTTGGAGGTCGCAGAAAACAAGTTTCACCACAAAGGGTATTCGAAAGGGGAAGCCGCGATTTTAGCCCATAACACAATGGTACCCAGATTACGACGGGCTTTACGTCAGCAGTATATCGACCTCGTGGCTCATATGAAATTCTGGGCAAGATGATAGGTATCCGTCAACATGAGTTATACATGCTCTCAGTGCGAACGCACGTTCACCAGACATTACTAAATATGGGATTGAAGACACCGAGGAGTCAATTGAGCTGATTCTGAGAGTCCACCGACTGACACCGAAACAGAAAAAGCTGAGAGTCTATCTAATGATACGGAGAGCTTGACCTCAGATAGTCTTCCCAGGGAAGTAAGGAAAAACGTATTTTCTGGGATCGTATTGTGCATGAAGATATTGATACTTCCGCTGCGGCGGTCAAAGACGCCGGACAGGATAACTTACAAAAGGCGTACATCAAAATGCGCTCCTGCATCAGAAAAACAACTATGTCGATCTATGAACGGTATAGTATGCTACCGTTTGAAAGGAAAGGTGACCCCACAAACAGGTCCATCATGAAGACCAAGCGTCATTTGGAAGAGGATATGGGACTATCACCCACCGATAATATAATGTGATCAAAATGCACAAACAGCTGTTCCATGACATGTTGCCGTAACAGTTTCCTGGCCTGCCCGGCAACGTTTAGAACAAAAGGATCAGAGCAAACATGACCGAAGATTGAACTTTCCTGAGCAACCAAGAATACATCTAACGGGCAAGAACGAATATTACTGATGCAGTGCCAAATGGCAGCTTCTGATCGGACAAGAGCAAACCTGTAAACATACTTGTAAACATACCCAACACGGCTCCCCAGCTTGGGTATGATGTGATGGAGGGGATAATAAACTATATGAACACTTGTGAATGTGTTGATCTTTCTTTCTCTCAATTGTTTGCATCATGGCGCCAAGGCGTTGTGCTAGAGCGTTAGGCATTAAGGCATTTACATAGGTGTTAAGGCGTTAACATAGGCATTAAGGCTTTGCTTAGGATTCCCCTTCTCTCGCTGTAAATATGGCTATGCATATGACCTTGAAGTGCCTGGGGCATAGTCAACACTCCGTAACTCCACTTTCTCTACTACTCCTTATTGCACATGAATGTTTGCTTTATATCTCTCCGCTATTTGGAAACTGTTGACTCAAGCCAGCTAGGCCATCCAGCTAGGTAGACTCTCCGGCCAGGCTCTCCAGCTAGGTAGACTCTCCGGCCAGGCTCTCCAGCTAGACTCTCCCGCTATTGATTCTAGTATGTCCATCCTCATTGCGCATGAATGTTTGCTTTATATCCCTCTGCTATTTGGAAAACTGTTGACTCAAGCTAGCTAGGCCCTCCAGCTAGCTAGATTCCCCCGCCAGGCTCTCCAGCTAGACTCTCCCGCTATCAATTCTAGTATGTCCATTGCTAATGTGTTAATGAGAGATGGTTCATTCATACTACACCCAGTATGGTCATAATTAAACAGGGATTATGTCACATATATCTGTGGTCTGTCTCTAATATGACAACATCCATAGAAACAAGTAGCTGCTAGGTCCCCCGCCGAAATGGCAGCAATATTTTTGAGTGCTGTTGTCCGCAGGGAGCATATATGAGGAAGGCAACTGCTACTTCATAGGCGCAGGAAGCAGAAGGGTCTTTCCTCTTCCCCAGGTTCCGATATCAACTCAGAACGGCTGACTAAACGTTGATTGTTGCAGCAATATTATAGTTTCCATGCAGTGAAGCATGGAAATTATGTAACCGAGACGTAACCCCAGGCGACATCTCATGGCATATTATCTGCAAACCAGATTTGACGAGAATCTGAACGTTTCCTCATCCTATTGCCACTCAACCAAATTTAAACTTTGCCACTAGGTGTGACCACCTGTAGAAGCAAGTGGGTGAAACACAATCCCAAGCGACATCTCATGGCATAGTATCAGCATACACACTTTGAGAAGAATCTTAAGAGGGATCCTCAAGTTATTGCCCGGAAACCAAATTTAGATTTTGCAAAAACTAGAAGGCGCAAGTGTGCGAAACACAATCTCAAGCGACATCCTATCGCATATGAATACCAAATTTGAGAAGAACCCGATGAGCAGTTGTCAAATTACTGCTCGGAAACAAATTTTGGAATTACCCACCAGGTGGCACCTCCTTTAGGCAGAAGCGGGCAAATACCAAGGGACATCTCACGGCATCGTATCTGCATACCAAATTTGAGAAGAATCTGGAGGGTCCTCAAGTGTCCGGACCCAAATTCAGGTGACACCACCTGTAGGCGCAATTGGGCGAAATGCAATCTTAAGCAACATGTTATGTCAAAGGGGGCAGTTACCTATAACATGTTGGGAGACTGCTGTGAAAAGGCCTATATTTAGGGCCTCGCTCAGAGGAGGACCTAAACACAGAGCCTATTCATATTTCATATATCAAAATATTTCTATGTATCTCAGGAATATTTTCAGACCAAAACATCTAAGCGTTGAAAAAAAAATTTCACTCACTGACCTGTATTCAACAACAACAACAACGCCGATATGTGGGCTCATTTTCCACAAAATACATCAACTTCCGCTGACGTCTCATGTATCCACTACGCAAATGAGATGTTTATATTCACTACGACTCTGTCAAGTAACGCCAGTAGCTTTCAAAAAAGTGGAAATTTCTCTATCATCGCCAGCTGGACTCCAATGTGATCTGTCATCTGTCAGAGTTACAAAAATGGCGCCCAAAATGATAGCCTCGTTCCGAAGTGCATGGTGTCATCACCAATCCACCACTAATTTGAAAAAAAAATCTGAATTCATCCATTCTGATTTTCTATCAATCTCTGGGCTGAATTTATATGAATACAATCTAAACAAATGGCATTTTCAATTTTAAAATCAAGTTTTGAGGGGAATCCCAGCCTGTGACCTCAACAACATTGGGATACTCCCTCGTTTTTTGTTCGAAACAGTGTACAGCATCCATAGTATATTCATACCAAATTTTAGAAGAATCCAATGAGCGGTTTTCAAGTTATTACCCGGAAATAAATTTGAGATTTTGTCACCAAGTGGCCCCACCTGTAGGCAGAAGTGGGTGAAAAGCAATTACAAGCAACATCTCATGGGAAGAATCCAATGAGCAGTTTTTAAGTTGTTGCCCGGAAACCAAATTACGAATTAAGGTAACACCACCTGTATACGCAAGTGGGCGAAACTCCAAATGACATATCATAGGGTAAATTCATACTTCATACCGAGTCCGACAAAGCATTTCAAAATTATCGCTTGCAGCATTGAAGAATGGAATGAACCCTAGTGTCACCACCTACCGATCTTGCTGAAACGCAATACCAATCAACATCTTGTTGCAAGGAATGCATATGCCAAATGTCAGAAGAACCAGGCGACACTTCCCGATGATATTGCTTGAGAGAATTCACATGAATATTCACAGAAGAATGGAAATGGACTGAACCCTAGTGGTGCCACCTGCTGAAATGCAATAATAATCGACGTCTTGTCACATGGAATGCATATGCCAAATATCGGGGGAATTCGACGAAGCGTTTGGAAGTTATACCTTGTGAAGAATTTGAACGGACACAAACGGATGATTGGAACAAGAGCCAGTGGCGCCACCTTAAGGTGGATCTTGCTGAAACACAATACCAACGGACGTCTAGTCGCAAGAAATGCATATGCCAAATTTCGGAGGAATTCGACAAAGCGTTTGGAAGTTATCGCTTGTGAAGAATTTGAACGGACATCCACGGATGATTGGAACAAGAGCCAGTGGCGCCACCTTAAGGTGGATCTTGCTGAAACACAATACCAACGGATGTCTTGTCGCAAGGAATGCATATGCCAAATTTCGGAGGAATTCGACGAAGCATTTGAAAGTTATCGCTTGCGAAGAACAGACATCCACTGACACGAAGAACTATAAGCCCATTCTAAAGTCCCCCAGCTGGATTGCGGTGGGGGACAATAAACCGCTTTCACTCAGTGTGTTGATCTTCTACAAGTCAATGAAAAGTTGTTCTTGATCCAGTCAAAATTTCAGTGTATCAGGATATTAATATAAGCTTATGTATGTGTGTGTGTGTGTGTTTGTATTCTCTTAAGGAATAATCAGATATCGTACATGTATGCATATCTAGATGACTTTGTCTGGACATTCTTTGTTGAGGGTAGTATTCTCCTGACAATGTAACAGCGTCGCTCATATGTCACAATGATGTTGGCACAGCCTGAACAAAAGAAACAGATACATTTACATGTGAGATATTGTAATATGTATTGTTTGATCCAGACTGAGATATATTGTCAGTTATATTGTATCCCAGGTCTAGTCTGGCAACACTGCTCAATTATATTGAAATGCTACATGTATTCAGACACCAAGAGCCAAAACTGGCTTCAATATTCTCTCGCACATGCATCCTCTAACACAACATAAACAAAATCGATTTCTAATGATTTCCTCATTCTTGGGTCACAGTGACCTTGACCTTGATTTGGTGCATGACACATCGTCTCTCCAGACACTAAAAAAAATCATGATTTTTATCAATATCCAGATTTGGGGGTCACTGTGACCTTGAAATTTGACCTTCGACCTAAATGGTTTTACATGACACCCCATTCCCCTACTAACAAGAAAGAAAAGTAGATTTTAAATGATTTCCTAATATTAGGGTCAAAGTAACCTTGACCTTCAACTTGACCTAAATGTTGGTATATGACACACTGTCTCCCCTTACTGTATTACAGGACAAAAAAATCGCGATTTTTAGCATTTTCATGATATTTTGGTTCACAATGATTTTGACCTTTGACCTTGACCTAAATTTTGGTATGGGACATGTCGGTGAATTTTTGAACATGATAAACATGTGTATGTAAACCAATTCGTACAGTGGGGGAAATGCCCTGGATTCTTTCTATTCAATTCTCAAATGCCTAGTCATGCTAGTGTGGCCCATTCATTCATATCCTGTCCTGTTCACTTGATCTGAAATGCACCTGCATAATCAACTACTAATTGACACACATAATCCACATGTCAGGTAGGCTCAATTCACACAAAATTGCTAGACAGAGACAATTACTGATAAAGTAAAATTCATTTATAGGTACTTCCCTAAATACATTTCATATCTAACATAGTCTTCGTTGTAGTTTCATAGACTGCTGACAGTCATGAAAACAATTATCAAACATGTTATATGGGATTTACTATGGGACAAGGACGATTGTGATGAATGACTACTACATTCACACAGAATACACCCAATGTTATAGTGGGATTTACTATGGGACAAGGACGATTGTGATAAATGACTGTACTACATTCACACAGAATACACCCAATGTTATAGTGGGATTTACTATGGGACAAGGACGATTGTAATAAATGACTGTACATGTACTACATTCACACAGAATACACCCAATGTTATAATGGGATTTACTATGGGACAAGGACGATTGTGATAAATTACTGTACTACATTCGCACAGAATACATCCAATGTTATAGTGGGATTTACCATGGGACAAGGACGATTGTGATAAATGACTGTATTACATTCACACAGAATACATCCAATGTTATAGTGGGATTTACCATGGGACAAGGACGATTGTGATAAATGACTGTACTATATTCACACAGAATACACCCACTGTTATAGTGGGATTTACCATGGGACAAGGACGATTGTGATAAATGACTGTACTACATACACACAATAAGAGACTCTTCCCTATTACAAGACTTTAAAATAATTGCCAGTATATCAACCCCTTAACTTCTCAAAAATGTGTCCAAGGAGTGGGGAGTATTGTTGATTGGCTGACCCTCAATGATATACCAGAATATAACTTTTATGTCTGTGGTGAATTTGTATTTCTGTTTTGCTAAGTTTGCAAATATTAATGATTCATGATAACAGATTTGGTCTCTGGTCGGACTTGAACCGACATCTTCTCACGACTCACAACTGAGTCGAGATATGTAATACCTTATACCACAGAGACTTCCTAATATACCATGATAATTTATGATACAGCTGTCTACAGGCAATACCTATCGGATTTGTAAAGCTTTGGTTGTATCAATGAATTAAATGCATATACACATGGTGAATGGTGAATGGGGGTATGATTCTTGTCAAATGTGTAGTTCATTGGTGCATGGATTGATGATTCTTTAGGGCAAGTGCACTGTACTCAGTACCAGATTCAATGCAGCCGAAATTCAATGTAAAAATACTGGAAGAAATATAAAAATCTTATTATACTGATAGCTGTCAGAGTGCTTATCTGAAATATCTCCCAGTTTGTCCGTGGTTTGTTCTATATACGTGTACTCCACCAAGGAGGTTCGCCAGCTCGAACTGACGCCAGGTGGCTACGTGTACCAACAGGTTTATGGCGCATGCCTATGTCGTTTTTCTGGATATCACAAAGGCATCGTCATAATGTAACGACGTCATAAATGGTCATTTTATGACCCCACATCTTCTTTACCTGTTGGAGCTCTAGCGCTGCCTTGAGTAACTGGCGATCCATATTGTGGTATTTCATAAAAGAATAACTATTTTTTTTATGCCTGAATGGTATTACTGTACTCACACTGTTTCATCTAAACTTGATTTTTTTATCAATTTCTGTGCATGTGACTTTGTTTGTAGCTCTCTGCACATATTCCAATTTGAGATTAGAATTGTCCCCCCTGATGTGAGTTATTGTTGCATGATTACCTCCCTTTGACTATTTGCTTTTCTGTTGAGTGAAACGTACAATACAATTAAGCCACCGTCTGCACAAACACATTCTGTAACTGCCATTTGTATGTAGGACTTCATAAGCTATGGAAACATGTCCTTGATCTCTGTAACCGTTAGGAACAATATATCCATGGCTGGAAGAATGATTTGCGAAAAGTATAGGTCCATGATATACCAGCACTGAGAAATGAAGATAGCTTCCCCACACCTAAATAGATGGTCTTAACCGTTTGTGTAAAAACAGCAGATCAGGGTCAGCTGCAGTACTGGGTCTTTGAATTAAACTATGAATGCTTGAATGGCCTCACTGTGGTGCATCTTGCCAATTTGATAACATGATATAGACATGATGCCAGTGTTAGATGCAGGATTTTCGCCTAAGTCCTTGTTTGAAAATAGCTTTGTCGTTATTTGAAAAAACTGATTTTGCAAAACATTGTCATTTTGTGTTCTTTGAGTGTTTTTTTTTACACAAACTACTGTGCCCTTTTCCCCCGATATTCACTTTAATATATGAGTTTTCTTAAATAAAGTCATTTGATTTTGTGGAAAAATGGTCATTTGATTTCATAGTTGTGTCCTTTTTAAGGACGCTGTGCGACCCTGTATCTAACTCTGGATGCAAATGCAAATTTACTGGCATGATGCAGATTCATGAGAAAACATGAGGCACCAAAGGTGCTAGAACCCCTCAGCTCTGTAATATTCTAGAAAAAAATATGTTATATCACGAGTGTGTGTACATGTGGCAGAGCAGTGTGATCAACAGTTTATTGAGCTGCCACACTAAATGCCATATTGTACATGTGAGCAGCGTTTTGTTCGTGTTTTTTTTTTACATTTTTGCTTCTAAGCGCCCAGAACTATATTTTATAGTAGACGACTGGTTTGTTTAACACTTGACAATTCAGCTTTCCATTTAAGTCTATTTTCGTAATTGTCGCCAACCAACGTTTAGAATCTCCAATTATAAAGGCAAACAACAGAGCAGAAGGACGATGGATGCAAGCTACTTTATTCAGAACAGAAACCCAACTATTAAGGCAAGGTTTACTGATAATTTTATCCACACAGGCCACTAAAAATCCTCTCTTCCTACCCAGATTTATTTAAAAAAATGATGCTAAACAGGAATATTTTCCAGTTTCTGCCACCCTCACCTCCCCCCTCAGCAGGAAATTTTTTTTAACCAACCAGCCTAAACTTTGCTTATAGTTTCTGCCACCCCCCAACCCCCAAACTCCTTCCCCCTCTTAAGTCCGACCGACGAAGTTCAAGTATGGCTATAGGGTTCCATCAAATATAATTGAAATTTCCTTTTCAAGTCGAAACCAAAATGATCACGCACGTGGTTGTTGTTGTTGTTGTTGTAGTAATTGCGCCTGTCGCACTTTCATTATCAAGTTCGATTTAGAAATTTAATTCTCTCCTTCAGCAAAAACGTCTCATAATTTGTTTATACTTTACATCTGAAGATATAACCCCTAGCAAGTAAGTCGCTAGTTCAATTTAATATGTCATATCAAGAAAACAGACATATGTCACCTCAAAGTACCCGTAAAGATCGGCTGCTGGTTGTCACATAAATAAATGAAGTCTGCAATAGGGGTTTTAGCGCGTATGGATACCTGAACTTATACTACTTATACTATAAAGGTTATCAAGACGAGAAAGTGATGAAAATTGCACATTAAGCAATTCCTATAATTAATACCATCATCAAACTTACTTAACTTGAAAACAAACTTGTGGAGATCAAACCATGGACTACCTCGGACTACATTCACAGGCGGATCAATCCTTCAGAAAAAAAATTACGGATTGGTCATGCATGGGTTATGTCCCCTGGTATTTCCGAAAAATAAAAGGAAGGATAATTTCGTTTTCAGGGACAAAGCGGGCAATATTCCATCGAAATTTTGAAAGCAGAATGGAGAGAAAAGACTGATGAACCTTATTCAGCAAAGACCATTCCATTACCCGAGGGTTCCCGATTGTCAGTAGAATTTGACCAAAGCATAATTCATAATAAAACTTGTTATTCAAAAAAACCATAATAATAAATGATTCCACTATGTCAATAACCCAAAAGATACAAAAGGCACACCTACAAAATACATTCTGTACTGGATAGAAGTTTTGAGCACTTGCCTTCAGTAGTTTTCAAGATATGGAATGTTAACGAAAA
>JAVTVY010046048.1:0-21676 GCA_036873755.1 Hanleya hanleyi
TGTACGTTCTGAAAGATTTCGCGAGTATACATAACATAATGGTTTACTCAATGCTGGAGTCGTAACCTACCAAACTCAGTGTAACGTGGATAGGAATATACGACACTGAGAATGAAAATAACCCGAGTCAAGGCTATTGGAGAAAATCTGTTTGATTTTTTTCAATTCAATAAAATGTTCACATTTGTATTTCTAGTATTTCTTAGCATTATATTTTCCTGGTTCAGTAACTATAGACGATACATCATTGAGCTCGAGAAACGGCAAATCCCTGTTAGGGGTGCATCCTTCCTTATTTCGAAAAGCCAGACGCGAAAACGCGATGCTAAAACGCGAAAGCGCGAAACAGCGACCACGCGAAAGAGCTACATCGCGAAAATACGAAAAGGCAAAATTTCAAAAATACTAAACGCAAAAATGCGAAAACGCGATGTGAAACACATTTCGCGTTTTCGCAGTTTTGCATCGCGTTTTTGAGTTGTCGGTGTTTCGAGTTTTCGCGTTTCTTCTATCGGTCGAGTATTCCCGAGTGAACAATCTAAGCATACGTAACTGATGTAGTGTTCAAAACAACTTTGGACTGACCAGCTCAATTTCAAAATTGGGATTTTTTCAAAGAGTGGAGTGATGTAGGCCTACTTTGAATATCTGACATTTAGACAATATATGTTAATCACGGAAGCAAAACCAATTTCTTCTTGGTCATTGGGTCAAAGAGAAAGTCTATACAATTGCTTGGTAGCTTGACCTGGCCCGAAAAAATCTGTATACCCTTATTTTTCTCTTGGTACACCCAACCTTGTGGCATTCCGTAGTCGCTTCTCCGGGTGAGGGATGGACTCCGTGTCTGCATACTCATTGAAGGTAGTGATGCCGGTTGTCGTAATGCAATCACGATCCGTAGTCCGTATACGCATGTTGTGTACTACTTTTGGTAGTTACCCTGTAGGAGAATACATGTACAGTTCTACACCGAAACAATTGTGTCTGTTCCAATTTATTATTGCCACACCGGTGTGGCGGCTAAGAATGTCCGGTGGCTAAGAGTGTCCGGCTCCTATATTCCAACCCAGCTAGAACAATTTCCTCCACATCGGGGGCAAGTGTTCGTCCTTAGTTGCAATAGAAAAAGGATATGAAGAGGGACACTAATCACCAGGGCATTGTTATCCATCACACAGTGGGCGATGACATTGTTTACCCCATGGCCTTTTTGATTCAAAAGATACAAAATGACCTCAAATAAGATAAACAATTAAGTCTTATTTATTTTTTTGGTAAAGGAGCATAATGGCTCATGCCTCCTATGGCAAGCCGTTTCAGTATTTAATCGGTTATTCCACATCTGTTGAAAACTTTTGCACATATGTACAAAAGAATTACACATATGTGTAAAAAAAACAGTTTTTAGACATATGTGTAAAAGTTTTAGAAAAATGTTGAAAAGTTTTAGACATATGTTGAAAAGTTTTACACTTATGTTAAATAAATTAACTATTCCACATATGTTGAAAACTGTTGCACATATGTCAAAAAGTTTTCAGCATATATATAAAACTTTTTCAGATATGTGGAATAAATCCGCACTTTTAGACATATGTTGAAAACTTTTTGACATATGTGCAAAAGTTTTCAACATATGTGGAATAACCGATTAAATACCGAAACGCCTTGCCATTGCCATACGTCAGGACAGACTGAATCAGCCAGGTGGTGGCGTTATTGCATACATAAAGGAATCAATACCATTTGTAAGGAAGGATGAATTCGAACATCCTTGTATCGAGATGATATGCACTGAAGTTAAGCCCATTAAACAAAAAAAGTTTCTTATGTGCTTCATTTACCATACGCCTCTTAAACGCAAACGTGTTAAACATCGTTACCGACCTGAATGGTGGACAGATAAACTAACCGAATCTGTTAAACTGCGAGACCAGTGTGACCCAGCGAAAAAACCGGGGATGGTTAGATACCTGAGAAATAAGACGGTCTCCATGGTCCGCAAGGCTAAAACCGACTATTTTCTCACACTACTTAACAAGTACAAATCATCTGTTAGTGACTTTTGGACGTTATTGAGAGATATATATACAAAGAAACAATCCTCTAACCCGTGTGTGTTGGATATAGAGGACGGCGAACTGATCATACTATGGTGGCCGATAAGGGACATCGCTAGGTATGTGGTTTGGTAACACGAAGGCAGGATGCGAAGCGCGAAGGCAGGATGCGAAGCGCGAAGTCCAAACACGAAGGCAGGATGCGAAGTGCGAAGGCAGGATGCGAAGCGCATGAAGCGCAGGATGCGAAGCGCGAAGTCCAAACACGACTTCGCGCTTCGCATCCTGCCTTCGCGCTTCGCATCCTGCCTTCGTGTTTGAACTTCGCGCTTCGCATCCTGCCTTCGTGTTTGGACTTCGCACTTCGCATCCTGCCTTCGCGCTTCGCATCCTGCCTTCGTGTTTGAACTTCGCGCTTCGCATCCTGCCTTCGTGTTACCAAACCACATACCTGAAACAATGCAGCGATGTCCCTTATCGGCCACCATATCGACCCTACTGTCATCGCCGAGAAATTTAATGAATATTTTGTTTCTCTGTCTAGTCAGTATACCACTGGACGTAGTCATGACCAATCCAACTTTAGCAAACTGAAAGAGTTTGTCAAAGACAAATTACCAACTTGTGCTCTTTTTCGAATACCTTTAATGTCAGTCGACTACGTCGCTGCAGAACTGAAAAAGCTGAATTGTAAAAAAATCTGTTGGGCTGGATGGTTTGCATTCTAAATTTCTTAAGCTTGCTGCTGATGAAATAGCCCCATCACTTACAAAGATATTCAACACATGTATTACTAGTGGCGTCTTCCCGGATGTATGGAAGATTGCCAAAGTAAGTCCGCTTTTCAAATCTGGGAGTCTACACTGTCTTAACAATTTTAGAACAATTTCTGTATTACCTATTTTATCCAAAATTTTAGAAAGGCATGTTCATGAGTGTTTTTACCAGTATTTGCAAGACCATTGTTTATTGTCTGAAAATCAATCTGGTTTTCGAAAATTTCACTCTTGTCATACTAGTCTTGTTCAACTTACAGATAAGATTATTAGTGCTATGGATTGTGGGATAATGACAGGAATTGTACTGTTAGATTTTCGAAAAGCATTCGATTTGGTGAATCATAAAATTCTACTGCAAAAATTACAAATATATGGCTGTAGTAACGATACAATGAATTTCTTTAAT
Source organism: Hanleya hanleyi (assembly GCA_036873755.1). Taxonomy (NCBI): domain Eukaryota; kingdom Metazoa; phylum Mollusca; class Polyplacophora; order Lepidopleurida; family Hanleyidae; genus Hanleya; species Hanleya hanleyi. The sequence goes on from JAVTVY010046048.1 coordinate 3,249, forward strand.
TCATATCTCACCGATCGATATCAAAAAGTTAGTTTAAAGGTTTCATTTCTGACTCCCTACCTGTAAACTGTGGAGTCCCTCAAGGTAGTATTCTTGGGCCTCTGTTTTTTTCTTTTATTCATAAATGACGCATATGTACGCAGATGACTCTACTCTGACTAGCTGTGGTAATTCCATTGAGTCAATTGAAGTTAACTTTAACACTGCTGTTCAAAATGTTGAAATATGGTGCGACGAAAACGAAATGACACTGAACAGTGAAAAATCCAAGACAATGTTAGCCACCACTTCACAGAAACGATCCAGGCTGTTATCCGATCATTTAAATATTACCGTGGCAGACACTGTCTTACAGAACGTAGACAGTGATAAAATCCTGCGAATAATTGTCGACAAGAACCTAAACTGGCAAAACCAAGTTGATTCTGTGTGCAGCAAAATTAGTCAACGCATTGCCTTACTACGCCGCATCAAACGTTTTTTACCTGAATATGCACGCAGACGATTTTTCAATAGTTTCATCCTGCCCATGTTTGATTACTGTTCTGCTGTCTGGGGTAACCAGCAAGTTCAACTGGTAAGGCTGCAGAAATGTGCAGCCAGGTTAATTCTAGATGAGCCTTATACTACCCCGTCACTAGAGATGTTTACCTGACTAAAGTGGTTACCATTTCAATAACGAGTAAATTACCATCGTGCTACACTTGTATACAAATCTCTTACCAACGAAAGTTCGTCTCATATGTGTAACATGTTTTCCTCTAGTTTGTCATCTCGGTCGTTACGTTCTTCACAGAGAATGATTTTACCTCGTTGTAGAGCTGAATTGTTTAAACGTAGTTTCAAGTTCCAAGCAATGAAATTATGGAACAATATACCCTCCACAGTTCAAGCAGCCCCAAGTGTAAATTCTTTTAAGACAAATTGTTTTCACTTCTTTTCTTAGCAGGGGGCGTACATTTCGTAGAATTCTAGTTTGCATCATTTATCCATACATTTTTCAAGGATCAATCTTTTTACTGAATTGTAGCTTGTTTATATATTTCTATACACATTTAAGCTAAATATTGTAATTTTACATTTCAATACTTTTATAATACATATATATTTATTTGGTATTTTATATTTTTATATTTGCACATCACCACAACATACTTTGTATATACACCTACTCGACCTCATGTATAAGTAGCCGTTGGCTAAATGAGCATTTCGAGTTTAAACAAAGATTATTATTATTATTATTATTAGCTCCCGTGTTCAGTTAGAGTTAATCACAATATGGCTATGTATGCATGCTCACCATGTCAATCTTTTGACCTCCACATCTTTCAACGAAAAGCCTTCATGCTCTCTGAAGGACGCAAATGCAGAAGAATGGTGCAATTCCCCATCTACTATTGGACCTTTATCCCGAGATACGTAACCCTCATTCACATCTTTCCAAGTACACAGAAAAAATATACTGCCTTGGAACATCTGAATTGCCAAAGGTGGATACCTGGCCACATAAAAGATCATGAAGTATTTTACCTGTCCAAACAAGGAGGAGGCGATTGAGAAGCAACGCTACTCAAGGGTCCTTTCCAAGGCCAGCAACAAGTTCTCTACTATCTGAGTTCAACTGGCTCATCAGCAGTAGAACCGTTCTGTGAAAGGTTTAGGTGGTTGCTCGACTCACAAAACGCCCATTTGATTTTGGACCGTTGATTTCCGGGGCTGAATGCTATCAATTTTAGGGCTGTCACGAAATGGGACCACCTGCAGGGTCTCTCAACACAGAAAACGTTTCAGGGGCAGGCTGCTAGCCTCTCTAACACCTTGAAGAATGGAATATGCAAAATCCGTTCTTTGACGATTTTCCAGATCTGGTAGCACTCAACAGTCGCACTCTGTCGATGAATCAGTTGCCCATCCTGGATGACACCGGCAAGAAGCAGTACCACACAAGAGCGTACACGAAAGTCGCATCCGCTGCAATCTTGACCCGACCAAGAGGAATTATAGGATTCTCTTCACGAAATGCCAGCAGTGGATAGACAGTGGGCGATGACAGCCTCATCAAGAACTTTACATTCGTAAGTTTTAGGTGATTCAGATTGTCGAAGCTACTCAAGACATAGTAAGCAGGTCAGACTTCGTGCTTGCCAAATGAAGCATGCCAAAATCCGAGATAGCAAGAATGTGATAAACCCCAAATACCTGAGGCCTGGTAGGGTTCAGCTACATGTAACATTAGCAATAGTTAATGTGTTTGTACTTGTGCAGTGGAACAAATCCCACTCAATGACTTCATTAAGTCATATATTGGCCTTCCGAAGACACAAAGAACACGAAGAACCCGTGAATTCTCGAGAAAAGGCAAAAGTGCTTCTGTGCTGAAACTTCTCAGTAAAAACGGAACCCGGGCCTCTTCAAACTGGGGTGGACAGGGGATAATATGATCGCCCTGTCATCCACAATGTACTACTGCTACCATGAGAACAACGACAACAAGAACAAGTTCAGCTGTAAGATCTGTACCTCGGTGTGCTGCAGAGCCAGGCCATTGCCAGTGGAACTAACAAAGGCTTCTTTTGTGGATAAAGTTTCCATTGTGGATGCCCGGGTGATCTTCACGAAGGCAACCTTATGCACACCGAGCATGCCATCTACATACACCGTGGTCCGTTCTTCGCTCGTTTGGGGCGTTACTTTGAGCCCACCAGATGCTTCACCCGTGACCCTGATATATGGACCGCTTCGACAAGGTAGTACCAGTAGTGCCTATTGTTGCTCAGCTGTTTACAGGGGACTAGCGGTCACGCGGAGCTCGCGTGCTATGGTGGACGCACTGGCCGAACTCAATGAACAAATAATCAATTCCATCCTTTAAAAAGATAGGGCAATCACTTAGACTATCCAGAGATGTTCAATCCGCAGGATGTCGACCATTCCACCTCCACAACTTACCGTTTTGCCCTGCCGAATCTTGAAGCTCGAATTTCGACGGCAAGGGCGACACGGAAGGGGAGACGCACTGGGCCACCCATGGATGAAATCATCAAGTGAATCTATAAGAGGGAGGACGTCGCCCACACATGTTATTCTCCAGCATGAAGGGCCGGGAGAACGTGTTGGCACACGTTGTATTACAGTCCCGGGATTCCGTCTTTCGTGCATTGTCGGCCCTCTATCGAGCAGCTAAGTCCCACGACATTCGTCTATCGCAAGTCGAGATTGGCTAAAAAAAACAAGATGCCTATATCTCATATCGAGCAGCCCGCTGCCATTTTCTGCGGAATGGGGTCATCGTTGGCGGTAAAGGAACAACAGTATAATAATCTAGCACCTGGCGTAAGGGCTACAACAGATCGTTACCGTTTCTAAATGTTGACTAGGGGTTGAGGGAGTAAAGAAAAATGACCGGTCAGAACATCAAACTCAAATTTCAGACGAATCCAGAAAGAAAAAGACCTTATATGAGATTATTGCATAGCGTTAGACAACATATGGTGGGGATAATAAATGTTGGATTTCGAAATTAGTAATACAGATGTTAGTAGTTAATCACAAAATGTATTTAAAAAAAAAACAAACATACAAACAAAACGAAAACCCACCCTAATATAAAGAATGAGAGTATATTGAGATTCTGAAATAACATGTCAAAATGCATGTATGGATAAATAAAAGGATACAGTGTTTAGCCGTTCATAAATTGAACCGAATAAATGAAACTTATGAAGGGGCAAACTGCATAATATAATTCCTGAGTCTCATACTATTTCATTTGGGTTAGATACGATCGCCAATAGAAATGGATAAATAGATAACCGCCAGAAATTCCGAAAAAATAGCTGGGGATCTGTATGCATCAAACTCCTAACGTTTTAGAATGTTTGTATGGTGAGTCATCAGGAAAATTCTGGCACCAAGTCAAACGTCCAGCTTTTCTATATGTATTTGCAAATACACACCAGACCCGAAGCGGGTTTCATCCATTGCTTCTACTCTAATACATAAATAAACATTAATTGAATGATTGAAATAGCTAACAACAACACAAAGTGGTACTCACCAGTTTTTTGTCTCAGAATTCATACATGATTGGGGCCGACCACTGGTGATCGAAATACCTTTTCGCGATTTGTTGTCCGCAATTTGACAGCAGGAAATACGTCACTTATATATACTGAAAGCAGTATATTCAGTATTCTGACATATGTTGCTGGGAGAAGTATAGCAACTGGAAATCCCCATAGTAAAAAACAGAAATGCGGACTTGTCAGATTGGACTCCATCCGCGATTTGTGCCGAAAATGGATTTAGCAGACGACAGAAGTCACGTGCTGATGACGTAGGGACAAATGTCAGCAAAGTGTCAGCTGAGTTTACATTAAGGTCACAATTTCAATAGTTTATTGCACGACTTTGAGACATACAAAGCATGGCAAGAGACAAAGTAGTTGAAAATACCCGTGAGATCTTGGTACTGTATATTTGATAAATCTCCACCAAATAACATAGTATGAAAAGTGGAATGGATTTATGCTGATCACGTATAGTAACTTAGAAATGTCGCTCTCACAGCCAGTCTAATTATACAGGTAGCCCAACGCGTATTTCTGATTAGGGTTAAGGTTGGAGTTCTAAAGTCAAATACGAAGCTCGGACTAAGGGTTAGGGCCGAAGCGCTAGAGGCAAACACGTGTTAGGGCTCCTTAGGTGCAGAAGGGAGACTTTCAGCTATAGTTTTATATATTTCCAAGACTATAACGCGGAAACACTAATATGTTACTGAGAACAGAAAGGAATCACAAATTGATAAACATATCAAAATTCCAGTGTGCATGTGTCATGTTAAACTGGTCACAATAAATAGAAAGGCAATAGCATATAATTGTGATTTTCACCGACAGTTTGTCTACTTATTTATAAAGATATACGGCCATAAAATAAAACCATGAATAAGTTACAAGTTTTTGATACTAAAATCACCAAAGCGCCTAATTATATGCATGTCACGTGCAAATTAGGCTGAATTCGCCGGTTTAGGGCGTGTTAGCTACGTCTCTGTATAGAAACACGCAACAAATAACTTTTACTCATTGCAATAACATACTAATCATATTAGAGGGTGTGTAAGACATAGTGTTTTACGAGAGACATTGTAGTATCACGACACTGCATACGTTTGGACATCAGACGTCACATTCCAAGACCCGAATGACGGGTCAGAACATCCAACTCAAATTCCAGACGAATCCAGAACGAAAAAGACCGTATATGTGATTATTGCATAGCGTCAGACAACATCTGATGGAGATATTGAAATTAGTAATAGAGACGTTAGTGGTTAATCACAAAAAGTATTCAAAAATAAAATAAAATAAAATAACCTCCACATTATAATCTAACGAATGAGAGTATATTGAGATTCCGAAATAACATGTCAAAATGCATGTATGGATAAACAAATGAATAAAGTGTTTTGCCGTTCATAAATTGAACCGAATAAATCAAACTTATCAAGGGGCAAACTGCATAATATAATTTCTGAGTCTCACTCTATTTCATTTTTGTTAGATGCGATCGCCAATAGCAAGGAATAAATAAGTAACCGCCTGACATTCCGAAATAATAGCTAGGGATCTGTATACATTAAACTCCTAACGTTTAAGAATGTTTGTATGGTGAGTCATCAGGAGAAATCTGGCACCAAGTCACCTTTTCATTTTGTATTTGCAAATACACACCAGACCCGAAGCTGGTTTTACCCATTGCTTCTACTCTAATACATAAATAGCTGATGCTGAAATCAAAACTGATACCCAGGCTACGAAATGTGCAAAATTAGCTCCACCCATGCAGGCGCGGACCCGAAGGAGTCATCGGGTGCAAATGACCTTACCTACGAAACTGACACACCGTCTTTAGATAATTGATATGAAGATATCGGACATATAGCGATTAAATTCACTTTGTCCTGCAAGAACCATTGGTATTGCTCACGTCTGTGAAAAGGAAGTGTTTTATTATAACTCAACCCTTATCTTCTATGTGAAATATGAAAAGATTCATAGATTTCTGGTGGCGAGCAATAGCGGCGACGGGTCGGTAAATTGAAAACTTGCAGAAATAACATGAGCATGTGGGACTGAGATGATATCTGAATATGTGTATCCTCGGGTCAGTATCAGCATACCCAAATTCAGATAGCATACCTGTATACCAAGTTTTGGAGATATTCTCAAGAAAATGAGTTATCATCCGAAATTCTCGTATAATGGACGTATACATGGGGTAATTTCGGCAAGTTTGTTATACAGCTCTGCATGCCTCGATTTAATGGGTTGGAATGCAAAGCCCTTACAAATATGGTACTACAGACCCCAGAAAGGCAATGATATATCACCATGAACAACACTCCAACGATAGTATCAACATTATTGTGCAAAATCTTTTTCTGAGAAAACCTACTCTCTAAAAAAAGTTGAGTGAAGAGTGGAAATTCATCCCACTCAATACTTGAGTGAGATTTTCACTCAACTTGAGTTACTTTTCACTCAACTTGAGTTAAATGCACTCAACTTGAGTGACATTCGCTCAATCATAAGAGTGGAAATTCATCCCACTCAAGTTGAGTGAACTTGAGTATAGTTTTAACTCAAGTTGAGTGAAAAGTAACGCAAGTTGAGTGAAAAGTAACTCAAGCTTGAGTGAACAGGTACATTTCACTCAAACTTGAGGGGAACAGATCACTCGAGTTTTTTTAGAGAGTAGATAGTGAAATATCAATACCACGTCAGTAGTGTATAGCGCGTAAATGGATAAGATAGCGCTTCACTGCGCATGCGCAGAACCTGTTGTGACGTCAGAATTGGTTTTGTGCGCATGCGTGTGGCGGCATGGGGTGGGTGGGTGGTGGATGGGTGCAAGATGGCGGCATGGGGTGGGTGGGTGGTGGATGGGTGCAAGATGGCGGCATTGGGCGGGTGGGTGGTGGATGGGTGCAAGATGGCGGCATTGGGTGGGTGGGTGGTGGATGGGTGCAAGATGGCGGCATTGGGTGGGTGGGTGGTGGATGGGTGCAAGATGGCGGCATGGGGTTGGTGGGTGGTGGATGGGTGCAAGATGGCGGCATGGGGTGGGTGGGTGGTGGATGGGTGCAAGATGGCGGATTGTAGAATAACGTAAAAAAGGAGTGGATTTTTAGGGAAGGGGTGTATTCATTGCAATTTGACTTACCTGACCTGTCTGCCTGCCTGCCTGCCTGCTTGCCTATCCGCTTGTATGAGACGAAAAGCATGAGACGTGGAGAAGATTTTCCCTGGGACCCAGCAGTACCTCCGGTTGAAGTCTTGCCTGAAGATGAGCGTGTCAGGGACATTTATCAACGTCACTGGGCTACCATACGCCATTGTTTTCACCGTGACCGTCGTCTATTGGACTTGTATAACTACCGACTGCAGGACCTCACGTATCTGTCTACCTATGCCGAGAACATTTTCAAAGATCAGGTGACAGCGTTCAAGTTGAATATGACATTCGGGTACATTTTACGGCACAAGGAGACGGACCAGCTGCGGTATTATTATCCCAGCAATAATACCTATGTGTTTGATCAGCCGTTCACGGTCACGGATGCCATTTCTCTGGAGCCACTCATCGACCAATTGACTACGTTGGATCCATTGGAATGGGCCCGGTTGCAACGCCCCAATACCCAATGGCTTGTGGAAATGGTGACCAACGTCACATTTTTCGTCACGAAAATGAGAGATCATCCTATCGGTGCTCCTGTACTACTCCCCCCGTGGTTGCTTCATCGACCCGGTCTGTATGCATTAACAGAGGGATAAAGGGGCCCTACAAAGACCGGAAATGTCTGTTTCGGTGTTTGGCCGTGCATGTGGACGAGTGTAACCCCCAGTGTTGTGACACAGTGGCCGATGACTATTGGGAACAGTATTTACAGCAGCAAGACTTGGATAAGCGGCACTTCCGTGGAGTGCCGTTCAAGAATTTGGATGACGTGGAAACACTGTTCGACATCAATATCTTTGTATACCGATTACGATGCGAGGAGAGGTACATTTGTGGCTGAATTGGTTCGTCGTTCAACAGAACGGTATGCTGCTACGATGAAAGTCAATGTGTTCGACGACAATGGTGTGAGTCATTTTTCGCTGATCTCCAATATGAGCCAGTACGCTCAGTCTTTCAGTTGTGCCCAATGTCATCGGGTGTTTCATCGCTCCACCGACTTACATCGCCACGAGAAAATCTGTGACAACAGTGTCAAGCGAGTATATCCGGGTGGAGTGTATCATAATACGCCTACTATTTTCCAGGAACTGGCCGATGAGGGTATCATCATACCGGAAGAGGACCGTTATTTTCCCTACCGGGCGTGTTACGATTTTGAGGCCCTGTTGGAGCCCATGGACATGTTCTCAGCAAAAACGCAGTGGACGCAGCGCCATATTCCTCTGAGTGTCAGTATTTCCAGCAACGTACCCGGCTATGACGCTGCGCCTGTCTGCTTCGTGTCGTCGGGGGACTCCCATGAGTTGATCACCCGCATGATGGAGTATTTAGAGCAAGTCAGTGCGGCTAGTACATAACTACTGGTGGCCAAGTTTCAGGACGTACTGGACCAACTGGACGACCGCATTCCTATACCGGGTGTAGCGTTTAGTGACGATGAAGAGTCCGAGTCCGAGCCCGAGTCCCTGCAGTCGCAGCCTCTACCTTTACCGAAACCGTATGCGGAGAAATTGAAAGTGCGCTTCCTACAATACCTAGGCCAGTTACCGGTGCTCGGCCTCAACTCGGCACGTTATGATCTGAACATGGTGAAGGAATTTCTCTACCCTTACTTGGCCCAGGCTGGCACCGTCAAGTATGTCATAAAGAAGATCAATAATCATATGGCCCTTTCCACCACAACACTTCGTTTCCTGGATGTGCGGAATTACCTGGCACCCAATTACAGTTATGATCAGTGGGTGAAAGCATACGACTGTACCCAGACGAAAGGTTACTTCCCGTACACCTATATGACGAGCCTGGACCACTTAGAAGACACCCAGTTGCCACCCAGGGAAGCGTTTTACAATGACCTGAAAGGGGAAGATCTGCCAGAGGCCACCTACATCGAACTCCAACAAGTGTGGAACCGCCACAGCATGAAGACCTTGCGAGATTTCCTGATATGGTATAATAACCTAGATGTGGTTCCTTTCCTGGAAGCGTCCGAGAAAATGGTGCAACTCTTTCGTCGCCAAATGCACGTCGACATCTTCAAGGAGTGCTTGAGTTTACCGGGTCTGGCGCTTCGCCATCTTTTTCAAGAGTGTGCTACGTACTTCTCGCTGATACAGCAAAAAGATGCAGACATGCATGATTGTCTAAAGCAGAACATTGTGGGCGGCCCGAGTCTTATTTTTCACCGTTATCACGAGAAGGACGTCACTACTCTCCCCAGTGGAAAACCCTGTGCTAAGATCATCGGTTTCGATGCGAATGCCTTGTACCTGTGGTCGCTGGCCCAACCTATGCCCAGTGGCCATTATACACGTTGGTTGGCGGAAGGTCGGCATTTTACACCGCAACGCACTCCCTACAAGCATCTGGCTGATCAGTGGTTGGATTGGGAAGCCTATCGACGGGGGATTTATATACGACACCAGACCAACGCCACAGAGAAGCGCATAGGAGATCGTCGACTCCCCGTCGATGGGTTTGCCCTTGTACAAGGAACACCGACCGTATTCCAATTTTACGGGTGTTACTGGCACGGCCACGAATGCCATTTCAGCGCTGGCCGCTTCAACGAACGACGTGGAAAATCGGCGGAAGAATTACGCGAAGAAGTGGTGGCGAACGGGGATTACGTGAAAGAGAGAGGATTCCATCTGATTGAAATGTGGGAGTGTGAATTTCACACGATGTGCCAGGCCCTGCCCCATTTACGACGTTTCCTAAAAGAGCGTGAGTACCCCTTGAGTCATCGGCGACTGCTGAGTCTGCCACAGATGTTGGACGCCATTCGTTCGGGAGACCTCTACGGCTTTGTCGAATGTGATTTGCATGTTCCCGACACTCTCAAGCCTCTCTTCGCCCAGTGCCCTCCCATCTTTAAGAACACGCTGGTGGGTCGGGCGGATATTGGGGACACCATGAGGACCTATGCGGAGCAACACGAGTGTTTGCCTCAACCTCGACGGATGTTGATTGGTAGTATGTGGGCCGAGAAAATCTTGCTGGGCACCCCTTACTGCAGTGGTACATGAACCACGGTTTGGAAATTACTCAAATATATCAAGTGATACAGTACGTACCCGACGCTTGTTTTGCGGAGAATGCCGACATCGTGACGTCGGCCCGTCGTCAAGGTGATGAATACCCGAGTCAGGCCATCATCGCTGAATCTTGGAAGCTCACTGGCAATGGTTATTATGGAAAAACGGTAACGAACCAGGATAAGCACGTCAACGTGAACTTTTGTACTACTGCCCAAGCCCGCAAAAAAGTGAATTCTCCTCTGTTTCGGTCCGTGGAGGTCATCGATGACGACACCTATCAAGTCACTTCAGCCAAGAAGACTATCCGGTACAACTTACCCCTGCTGATTGGATGTATGGTATATCAGGTGGCCAAGCTGAGGATGCTGCAGTTTCTCTATGATTTTATGGGTGTCTATTTTAATCCCTCAGACTGGCAACTCATGGAAATGGATACCGACTCGGCCTACATGGCCGTCTCTAATGCGGATTGGGAGTCCCTGGTGAAACCGGAGTTACGGGCCCAGTATGAAGTGGAACGGGACCAGTGGCTACCTCGACGTGACCATTACCAGTACGATAAGCGTACGCCGGGCCTGTTCAAGCTGGAGTGGAGTGGGGATGCTATGATTGCGCTCTCCTCCAAGACGTATTACTGTTACGGAGGAGACGGAGGAGGAGGAGGAAAATAAGTTTAGCTGCAAAGGGTGAGCCGGCGCGATCCCAACATCGACAAAGCCTTGTACTTGAACGTGCTGCAAAGCCAGGCCAGTGCGAGTGGCACTAACCGAGGATTTCGCGTGGTGGACCACCAGATGCGCACGTACATCCAGCAACGAGACGCCTTTACTTTCTTTTATCCCAAACGAAAAGTGTTGGCCGACGGTGTGAGCACCACTTACTTGGACTTGTGAACAATGTGGAACTATAACTGTTGATACACGAGTTATAAAACTGTAAAAGTCAGGATGGCCGAGTGGTCTAAGGCGCCGGTGCGTAAGTGCTGGTCGGCGAATGCTGGCGTAGGTTCGAATCCTACTCCTGACAGAACTTTTTTTGTACCTTAACCATACCACTACTATTCTATGTGTACATACCACCTGTATTCTATTTGTATATAGTGTAACCCATTCTTGTTGACTTAAATAAAAAAAAGTCAAAACCCATCATTGTGTTTTTTTCATCTTTTATTCAACAGAACGTCAGAACAACAACGTCATAACAATAACGTGATAATAATAATAAACAAGTGGCCTGCGCGCACGCGCAGTACATTTTTAAGTTAACCAGAGAAATGGAGCATGCACATTAAAACGAGAGGCCGTCCAGTCATAGACGAGGACATCACGGTCTTCGGCTTGACAATAATCATCAAACATATGTACAATGGTGGGCATAGAATGTCCTCTACTCCGGTGAGTGAGATAAAACACACAGTACTGTCCGCACACACTACTCAAGGGTCCTTGTAATCTTTGAGTATTCCAACGCCACTCTGTAGTAGAGACGTCCATGAATTTCACCAAATCGGCATGTAGGGGTGCAAGTCCGTAGGAATCAAAGTATTCGCCTTGGCCTAGGGTGTCCACGTACACAGCTATCCAATGTTCACCGGGTCGACTCCTCGTGTCTGTATTCAGGATGTAGGCTGCTGGGGTGGTGGAGTGGGTGGGAAACACATTGCGTGGAAACACACCTCGAAAGGGGATCTTCGGATCTCGCTGGAGTATGCTCATCAGCTGCTCTGTATCCATGACTCTTAGCTGGCGTAGTCACACAGCACGTTTCTTTGCTGATCCACGCTGATGACGTTATCAAACTCGGCGTAGCAAATCACGTTAATGGTGTGGGTTAGAGGGGTGGCGAAACGCAGTTCCAACCGTAGGTTTCCTTTCTTGAGCAAAGCCAGTTGATGATCGTGTTCCAAGGTGGGGGTGAAGCTGGCACCAGAATCGCTGACCAAGCAACGGTGGGCCCGACGAATCTCTGGCTGCACTCGATGTTTCAGCAGGTGGATATTTTTCTCAGCGACAAACTCATCAGTGACTCCACCAACACGTACCCCTATCGAGCCTACATCGAGACACTGTTGTCGTATGGCCGAGAGGCTAAAAAATCTCAGCTGACAACCGCTTTATTCTACAAGGACACGCCCGAGCACATGGACACGGCGGACAATGGGGGATATAACAAACGGAAGGCTTTCACTGCGAACAATGCCTCGGTGGATATGATGGGTCGACTGCATGCAGACATGTTCATGCAAGACCGGTACCTCTTGAACAAGATCAAAATCCGACTGATACGGGCGCCTCCGACCTTCGCCTTGATGGCCACTAACGTAGAGGGGCATGCAGCGGACTATAAGATTGTCATCCAAGACGCAGTCCTGTATGTCCGAAAAGTGAAACCGAATCCAGCCGTTCAATTGGGACACATGAAAGCCTTGGAAACAAAACCAGCCCAGTACCCTATCCGACGTGTGCAAACCAAAGTGTTCTCTGTGCCTGCTGGAAATATGGGCGCCAACAAAGAAAACCTGTTCCTGGGGGAACTACCCAAGCGATTGATCCTGGCCTGTGTGGAAAATACCAGTTTCAGCGGAGCCTACCCAGAGAATCCGTTTGACTTTCAACATTTCGGCATCAATTTTGTGGCCCTGCATGTGGATGGACAACAGGTGCCAGCCACGGCCTTAACACCGAACTTTGGGCGGAGGAATTTCATTCGAGCCTATCAGAGCCTGTTTACAGCCACCGGTCAAATAAACCAGGACGAAGGGAATATGATCAGTCGGGAGGACTACGCGAACGGATACACGTTGTTCTGTTTCGATCTGACCCCCACCTTAGAGAACGACCATCAGCTGGCCCTGGCCAAGCAAGGCAACTTACGGTTGGAAATCCACTTTGCACGAGCCCTGGCGACCACCGTCAATGTGATCTGCTACGCCGAGTTTGACAACATCATTCAAGTGGACAAGGCGCGCAACGTCCTGTGTGACTTCTCCACCTAACATGGATACAGACCAGATAACCACCGTGCTGGAGAATGACCCAGAGACACGTAGGGTCTTTCAAGGGGTGTTCGCCCGAGATGTGTTTCCATTAGAAACATGTATGTATCCTGCTGCTTACGTTCTCAACACGGACCCGATGGATCGACCCGGTGAACACTGGGTGGCCGTGTACTTGACAGAACAGCAGGGGGAATACTTTGACCCGTACGGTCTGCCACCCCTCCATCCCGATTTAACAGACTTTATGGATCAAGGCACAGAGACGTGGTGTTGGAACAGTCAAACGTTGCAAAGCCTGACCAGTGGCGTGTGCGGACAATATTGCTTGTTTTACCTGTACCATCGATGCCGGGGAAGACCCTTATCTACTATCGTACAGATGTTTGACGAGTACCCCAGGCCGAGGACCGCGATGTACTCGTCTATGACTGGGCCGCCCATCATTTCAATGTACAATCCCCGTTCTGGGCTTAAGTTAATGACAAGCCCCTTGTTCTGGGCTTCAATGTACAAGCCCCTTGTTCTGGGCTTCAATGTACATGCCCCTTGTTCTGGGCTTCAGTTAATTACAAGCCCCTTGTTCTGGGCTTGAGTTTTCACGTGGTTGTTCTCACGTTGTTGTTGTTCACTGAATAAAAAAAAAATGAGATCTCACCAAAAACCCCTGTCTTGTGTGTTTTATTCCTAATGCATCAATGCCCAATGTGGAGATTCAGTCAAACTGAAATCAGTGGTGTAGGATGGGGCCAAAATGTAATCCATCAAGTTTAGAATGCAAGAGCACTATAGTAAAAAATAGAGAGCCAATGAAATCAGCCTACAGACCAAGTACGTGTTTTTGGTCTAGGTGTGGAGCGGGCATTTCATTGAGGTACGTGTATACGGTGAGTGAAGAGACTCGTCCAACACGTATAGATTATGACTATAAGTTCTAGGTAACCCATCAAGTTTAGAAGGCAAGAGCACTATAGTAAAAAATAGAGAGCCAATGAAATCAGCCTACAGACCAAGTACGTGTCTTTGGTCTAGGTTTGAGCGGGCATTTCATTGAGGTACGTGTATACGGTGAGTGAAGAGACTCGGCCAACACGTATAGATTATGACTATAAGTTCTATGAGCATAATGCATGAAAGTGGCTTTGAACACCGTATTAGCCAATCAGTGGCCTAGAATGGAGCCAAAGGTAACCCATCCATGTCCAGAAAAACATTACCCGGGTGTACAAGAACCCAGATGAAGGCGCGACGCTGAAGCGCGGAAGCACACCGTGAGTACCCAATTCGATTGGCTGATTGTTCGACCGCTGACGGCCCTTTTTTCTCAATCTTCCGCTGATTGGCTCTTTTCAATCGCCGATTAGTCCAAATGGAACTGCCCATCTTCCAGAACGGGACCTAGAATTTTTGTGCTCAAGCTCTGACTATAGCGATGCCGCAACATTGTCTCATTGGACATTGGACCGTCTGACCTGGAGGTGACCCTTTGACCTTTTGACCCGCGTCCGCGCGCGCTGCGGGGCGCTGGGGCGGGGCGGGAAAACACCCCGGCGGTTGAACATTGGAACTCTTGTGGGTTTGGAGGATGAACATACGGACGTCTAAGGGAAAAAATTGGAACTCTTCTATGTTTGGAGGTAGTGTTTAGTGAAAACCCGGAAGTGACGTCACAACCCACGTCACCTGCGTATATACTCCTGTAAAATAGAGCCGATTTTATTTCTTTGGAAGGGGCAAGGTCAATAGGACTTGCGCTTTTTTATACTACTAAACTGTGAAGTAGATTACATCTTACATAGGCCTTAAGGCCGTGATATGCATATGAAGTATTCTGGGGCATGGTCAGTACTTCCCAATTTCCCCTTTGTCCACTACTCGCCGATTTTTTTTGATTTTTTTTTTATTATTATTTATTTATTTATTTATTTATTTATTTCCTCGAGAGCTTTAAAATAAGATCTCACTCTACCCAATCGGGCCACTAGTGCTCCACCTAGACTCCAACATGTCCACCCCGTATGGATTTATACATACTAATATCCCAGTATATGAGTGTATATGGGTCTATATGGATCTATATACAAGCCTACCCGGTACTTTCATAGTTTTTTCCATCGTATTCTACATGATCAACCTCATAGCTCATAGTAAAAGCCATAAAAAAAACCCCGACCACCCCTATACCCCATACAGGCCAAATATAGCGGGACATCATCTTCGCCTGGGAATTGGTCTAGTCCGAGTTGTCTCCCTTGCATCAAAGCGTATAGATGGGGCTGTGGTTTGGCTGGCGCGATTATCCGGGGAATTGTACCAATTGCCCTTGGGTAGCCATTTTTGTTAGCGTTTGTTACATATAACAGACCTGTACGGAATATTTCCACTTTAAATCGTTCATACCCAACAAAATTATATCAAACTAATTCATGCATTCATATCTAAGTCAGAGTTGAGTTGGCCTTGCCGGGAATATTCCATTCAGAGCCGACTGATCAGCCGACTGGGCGATGCATTTTCTTGCTGTTTTACCGCGCCCCGGGTAGGCCTACGGAGGACGATTTCACTGATCATTGTGTTGTTTTCTGAGCTGGGGAACATTCTCTGTCGCAGTTTATAACGGAACTTTCTTCCTTTCGGTGTCCGCTGAGATCAATAATGTGACGAAACTCTGCATCATTCATCGCCTGCATGTACCTGTCACACGTGGACTGTAATCGAGGGAGTGTGCTGTGTTGTGTTCGAGCGGACGCATAAATTTGTGTGATATCAGACAGGAAACGTGAAAATTTATATTCTTTCACAGATTTCGAAGTGTATACAGTTCTGGTGAGCTGAACGCAGCCTTTATGAGCAGCGATTGAACGATGATGTAGGCCACCGAACAGGTTTTGTGGAATCAACATTCTGTAACACTCCCCCCTCCCCCCTTGACTGGAGGGATTTTATCGGACATCTGCAGTACGGAACGCCATTTGTTGCATACATTCGCTTATCGTGGCAGTCCGTATAATTTGTCAATTTTGTGTTTGGTTTCGTGAGAGAGGACGACATTGGTTTTCATCAGTGCAAAACTCCCGCCTCCCGACCCGCACCACAACAGTGAAAGCTGGTGGATGAAATTCTACTCCACGGAACGGTAACGAATGAATGGAATATCTTACCAAACTCTCAGGTAGGATGTGGGTTTCAGGAGTTCATCGGGTGTGACAATTTCTTTATAATGATTTGTGATAAAAGCGGGTAAAACCTAATGTCAAAATCTCGTTGAAGGTCACGGAGATGTCGATTTATTGCTGATCAGCTGATTTCCAGGACAGACAGACATTATCTCGGCTCTTTTCTCTTCGAAATTCTTGTAATTTTCTCAATACAAATAAATATTTAAATTGACTCTGAGTTTTCTGTTGGCATTATTTCAGCAATATTATGCACTAAAATCTGAATGGAAAACCCAGTACACTGGAAATAAATGGATTTTTCTGGCTAAAAATACGTCCAGACTACAGCTTACACCCTTATAATATTTTCCTGAAAATTGTAACGGGTTTATCGAAATAAAACTAGGAAATTTTTTATCTTTGGGCAATGGTACAGCGCTATACAGTGGGGAAGCATATCTTGCACTGAGTGACACGGGCGGCCATCTTGCACCCATCCACCACCCACCCACCCCATGCCGCCATGTTGCACCCATCCACCACCCACCCACCCCATGCCGCCATCTTGTACCCATCCACCACCCACCCACCCACCTAGACTATAAATAACGCGTAGTATGTTCCCATTTATTCACAAAATACAGTCATGAGTACAAGACGACGAACACTGTTCACCCACCCCCCTCGAGATCCGAGAGAGGTGGTTAGCCGTGAAGATGAGGGTGGAATCACCCTAATTACAAGCTTTCAGCAGGTGATTGAAGACGAAACCGCAACCATGATACGACAAAATACAGAAGAATTAGAAGAGCTCCGGCGAGATGTAATAGCAGAAGAAGATGCGAGAAGACGAAGTCGACAACAGGACGAAGAAATCAGCAGGATGGATGCCATAGAAGAAAATGATGATTCAACGGATGGAGGAGAACAAGACGAGCTTCCGTGGTTAAATAGTACTAATAGACCTCCAACAACAACAAGTACACAAACACCGATTTTAACAACATCCGAAACTCCGATTATAGCGACTTCAACTTTCCAAACAACATCACAACAACCATGCTCTTGGGGCGAAGTAACCCGCCTCAACGAACGGATTAACGCCATGCAGGAAGACATGAATCTCATGGAAGCTGAGATTTCAAAACAGCAAAAAAAGCGACATAAAGAAGAAAAAAAATCAAAGTGTAGCGTGTGTACAGATGAAGAGAGTCAGTACGCTGTATTGCCGTGTGGTCATTTATGCATTTGTAAAGACTGTTGGGTCACGCTAACGTGTGTAGGAGACATGTGCCACTGCGTTGAAGCAGGCGAACAACATTTAAAAATCAAGTGTCCAATCTGCAGGAAGCATGTAGGTGGAATAAAAAGAATCTACCGCTCATAAGTGTCGTAACACTTTCAAAGGCCCTTTTCAGGGCCACCCATCTTTCCGGAAGAGGAAACTTCTATCAAAAAAAGCACAAAAAATTAACACCAGCCTCCATCATCCTACTCCTCAAAGAAAAAAAAAATTTAAATTTTTTTTAATTTTTTTGAAATTATTGAAAAAAAATAAAAATTGAAATTATTGAAAAAAAGGATTATTTCAACCCCACACCCAGTCCATCAGATGCCCCTTCACCTAAGCTTCACATCGATGCCTCACTCGACCCCATTGGTCCATTAGGGGCTTCCCTAGCTCCAAAAAGGCTATTTTCATACCCTTCGGCCGCCGCGCATGCGCAGAATGACCCTAATTCAACCCCACACCCAGTCCATCAGATGCCCCTTCACCTAAGCTTCAATTTGATACCTCACTCGACCCACTACCCCCAAAAAAACAAAATAAAAAAAATGCGCATGCGCATCCGAAAAGGGTATGAAAATAAGGAGCTAGGGGAGCCCCTAATGGTCCAATGGGGTCGAGTGAGGTATCAATGTGAAGCATTCATGAAGGGGCATCTAATGGGCTAGGTGTTGATTGGACGAGAGCTCTGTTAT
>JAVTVY010046049.1:0-21768 GCA_036873755.1 Hanleya hanleyi
TAAATTCTCTCTATCTCTCGGTGGTTTTAGGAATTCGGTTGGCGCCGAACTGAGCAAATCATATAGCTTAGGTCGATGAAGTCACTTAAACTCCGCCTTCTGTATGGATGGTTAGGATCAACTATCGAATATAGAATGGTCAAGGAAATAAAAACTAAAACAATATGACAACGAAGCAAAAAGGCCAAATTATAGACAAGTTGACCTAGAATTCGATAAGACAATCAAATTATAGACAAGTTGAGCTAGAATTCGATAAGACGATCACATATATGCATTTGACGTTGTGTGTATGTTTTAATGTGTTGAATTACTCAGTTATCAGCTTGAATACTTAGAATTTTGTTTGATCGTCACAATATAAGTGAAATATTGCTGAACGCGACTTCAAACCCTAATTCTCTCTCCCTCTCTCTCTCTCTCTCTCTCTCTCTCTCTCGTTCTCTCTCCTACATTGCAACTGATATGGAATTTCCTAACAAATCTTCTAAATTGGATACCAACAAAAAAACAATTTAGTTTTGTCGCTTACGGAAAGTTCGCATGCAGCTGTATGAATTTAAAGATTGAAAGCGAGTCTTTTTATCAAGCAGCTACTTTGGATCTGTTTAGTCTAGTAAATGAAGACTGTATTTTAGGTTATGTGAGAGAAATCGGTTTGTTGTAGAAGTTTTAGTGTGTGTACATGTTTTTGGTGTGTTTTGTTGATTATTTTCGGATTGCTGGGTCGTTGCCTTGTTCTTGTTGAAATAATCTTCGCCGCTATATAGCAATATTGCTGAACACACTCGCATGCAGAAATGCGTAAATTTAATGTATGTGCATGTCTTTTGGTGCGTTGTGTTCATTACTTCGGGATTGCTGGGTAGTTGGCTAGTTTTGTCGCTTACGTAAAGGTCGCATGCAGCTGAATAAATTTTAAGATTGTAAGAGTCTTTGTAACAAGCAGCTACTTTAGATCTGTTTAGTCTGGTAAATAAAGACTGTATTTTACGTTATTTGAAAGAAATCGGTTTGTTGTAGAAGTTTAAATGTATGTACATGTTTTTGGTGTGTTGTGTTTTGCTGGGTTATTGCCTTGCTTTTGTTGAAGTAATTATTGTCCTTATATAGCAATATTGCTGAATCCGACGTTAAACCTTATTTCACTCTTTCACTCATGCAGAAATGTCGCGTGTTGAAATGTTGTGGACTTCGTGGGGAAAGGGCGGGGGTATGTATACATTGTAGTGCATACGGCGCATAAGGTCTCCAAAATGTCTGATCTCTGCACATTTGAAATGACATCATGTTCCACAGATGCCACACTGCATAGATTTTCTGATTGAAGAGATTCTTTTTATCGAGCGACTACTTTTGGAAGATATTTTTAGTCGGGTTAGGGAGGACTGTATAATAATAATAATAATAATAATAATAATTTATTCACCAATATACATTCTAGTATTACTACATCAATGGCGGTCAAGCATAAGTCATACAAAGAAAAGTGGACTTTCACGCCTAAATACAACTCTTGGCGGGAATAAAACCCCAAGGGGCTTGATCTATCCCAAAATAAATATATATATAAACTGTTTCAGATGGTGAAAGAATAAATACATTATCTGTAGTGTAGCTTTTATATTAAAATTGCACTGTTTGTGATAATGGGTCAGTTGTCTATTAGATAGGACTTGAGTTTTGATTTAAATAGTGAAGTGGAATTTATACTTTTGATTGATGAGGGGAGTTTGTTCCACTCGCGAGGTCCAGTAATTTTTAGCGTATAAAACGACAGGTTAGATCGATATATAGGCCTATATAGGTTAAGAGCTTGTCCCCTGGTCCTATATTGATGTATGTCCGATTGTCTTGTAAAATATAATTTAAAAAATACTGGTAGATGAGCAAAGTGATGAATGAATTTGTGAACTAATAGGAGGGATATATATTGATTTAGTTTTGGTAACTGCAATATTTTTAGATTTGTAAAGAGTGGCATTGTATGCTCATGTTTTCGCGAAAAAGTAATTATCCGGAGTGCACGTTTCTGTAGCAGAGTTAATGGATACAGATGGGTTACGTAGGTGTTTCCCCATATCACATGCCAGTAGTTAAAATAAGGAAATATCATCGAGTAATATAATATGTATAACGTTTTCTTATTTAGTGACTTTTTAATATGATTTATAATCCCTAGATTCCTGGACACTTTATTGCATATATAATTTATGTGGGTTGTCCAATTAAGTTGGTCATTGACAAAAATTCCTAGAAATTTAAATTGATGTACAAGTTCGATTGCTGTACCTGATATAGATAACGCAGGTATGTTATTTAGTGATCTGTGGGCGTTGGGTCTAACTAGCATATATTTAGTTTTATTTACATTTAAAGATAAACGATTACAAGAAAACCAGTTATGTAGCTTATGTAGTTCGCGGTTCATGACATCGGTAGCCTCTGTGATATCTTTGGAAGAGGAGACTACGATGGTGTCGTCAGCAAACAGAATAATTTTTATCATATCAGTTACTTCGCTTATGTCATTTATATATATGAGAAATAAAATTGGTCCAAGAATCGAACCTTGCGGAACACCATAATCTACTGTCATTGATTTTGAAAATGCGCCATTGTACACAACCGTTTGTGACCTTTCAGATAAGTAGCTATTGAACCAACTGTTTGATTTGCCTCGGAAACCATAGTAGTCAAGTTTAGCGAGTAAAATGTTATGATTGACGGTGTCAAATGCTTTAGATAAATCTAAGAAAGTAACAATACTGTAATATTTAGATTCCTTAGCGGAGGTGAGTGTATCATATAGGGAAGACACGGCTAGTGATGTTGAGTGATTTTCCCGAAAGCCAAATTGATCTTTCGTGAGAATTTCATTAGTTTCCATGAAACTGGTTATTTTCTTGACAGCTAGTTTCTCGAGTATTTTACTAAAGCATGGCAGAATAGATATTGGTCTGTAGTTAGAGATAATAGAAGGATCATCTGATTTAAATATTGGAGTAACCTTGGCATTCTTGAATAATTTTGGAACTTCGCCAGTGTCAAAAGAAGAATTGATTATTCGAGAAAGCGGAACAGAAATGTAATTAGATATCAGTTTAATTAATGACATTCTGATTTCGTCTAGGCCAGGGGCCGCTGATTTCAAAATCATTATTGTATACTGAACCTCATTGGGACCAACCGGTGTGAACTCAAAATTATTTGAGATAGATATATCTGCATGTAGGTAATCTTTGAAATTTGTGGTCGCATTGGGTATTTGAGAATCGAGTTTGGAAGCAATTATACTAAAGTAGTCGTTAAAGCTGTCTGCTATTTTATATTTATCCGATATAAGTTTTCCATTTACAGTGAACGAGTCTGTGGTTTTAACACGTTTATTTCTATTCATGAGCTGGTTTAACACCTTCCATGTTCCCTTGATATCTTGATTGCTTTCATTAAATTTTTGTTCAAAATATCGTTTTTTAGATAATCTGATACTATGGTTAAGTTTGTTTCTATAAGTTCTGTATTGGCCATGAGTTATGTCATTTTGGTTTACAAGGTACAGTCGATATAACTTGTTTTTCTCATGAATCGATTTTAATATACCGTTTGTGATCCATGGTTTTGTGATCCTGTTTTTGTAAACTTTGTGTGATACTATCGGCAAAGAGTCCTCAAAAATCGGGTTGAACTCAGACAGAAATCTATCTAGCAGAATATTAGGGTCGTTACTATCGTGAACACTGACGCTCCAATTAACTTCGCTAATCCGTCTAGTAAAAAGTTCTTTTCGATCCGATGTGATTTTTCGATAGGTTATGTTTTGGTCAGTGAATTTCGATATATATTCTGTTTTTAAAATATGAAAAACTGGGAAATGATCAGTGATGTCGGTTAAAAATATACCTGATAATAGGTTATTTTCGTGAAAATTGGTGAAGATATTATCAATATTAGAATTTCCACTGACTAGCTTTGCATAATAAAGCAGGGTAAGCACTCCGAAGAATGACAAGCAGTTCATTGTGACTCGATATTTCGGTTTATTTCTTCAAACCATCGTCAGGAGTAATTTGACAGAGAAACCAAATGATATATATACAGGTAAGGTGTTGAAATAATCAGTGACGAATAAACATGTATGTAAAAATGGCATCAGTGTGAATTATGTGCAGTATAAACAGTTGTTGTGGCAATACATTCAGATAAGGTCAATAAAAGATCTGATACATGATTTAATAGATTAACAGCATGTGGGATTAAACAGTGTGTGGTGACAATAAACAAAGATTCAGTTAAGGTTGACAAGTGTTTGTATAGGGAGGTGATCAGTTCAATATAATATACATTTGTCAGATTATCAATCAAACAAAGCTAACTGTTTTGTAGCTTTCAGTCCGTGGTTTAATTGGGGACATCACTTGGTCCTGTGCTTGCGGACATATTCATGACTGAACTCGAAAAAGATGTGGTAAATAATCTGTTCGAAAACAATGTTATAAAATTTTACTGTCGCTTTGTAGATGATACTCTGATTTTAGCTAAGCCCTCTGACTTTGCAACAATACAATCTGAACTAAATAAGTATGACAAGAACATCAAATTCACTTTTGATGATTTTACTGACAATAATGAAGTACACTTCTTGGATATTAATGTATTGCCTAATGGAACCAGTGTTTATAGGAAGACATCCCATACCGGCTTATTTACTAACTTTTCTAGTTTCCAACCTTGGGCAACCAAAATTTCTTGGATAAGAGCTTTGGTTCAGCGGGCTCACAAGATTTGTAGCAACAAAACTCTGGTCAATTCTGAGCTGAAGATCATTAGAATGTTTCTGTCATGGAATGGTTACCCAGTAGCATTAGCAAAGAAACTTATTGATAGGTTCTCAATCAGTAAACCTAAACAAGCCAAGAATGACAGAACAACAGAAGAAACTAAAATATTTGTTAGGCTTCCCTATATAGGAAGACAAGGTGAACAGCTAGTCAAGAAAACGATGTCCAAAGTCAATAGGTTGTTAAACGTTAAAGTTAAGATCATTGTTCTTTTTTACAACACTAAGACATCTTACTTCACTTCTATGAAGGATCGAATTGTTGAAGAATTTCAAAATATGGTTGTGTATAAATTCTCTTGTCCAGGTTGCTCTCAACAGTACATAGGTAAAACTGAAAGATGTCTTATTACAAGAGCTACCGAGCATGCTGAGGACAATAACAGTGAGATTTTCAATCATATTCAAAACTGTGAGCACTTTGACCATATTATGAGATTGTTCTGCATGCCTAACTCAGACACCATTTTTGAACCTAGACTCCCTCTGATTATTTTTAACAACATGAAAGTTATAGATAAATCTCAACATTGGTCAGAATTATTATTTAAAGAGGCATTTGCAATTAAAAACAATAAACCCCAATTAAACCACGGACTGAAAGCTACAAAACAGTTAGCTTTGTTTGATTGATAATCTGACAAATGTATATTATATTGAACTGATCACCTCCCTATACAAACACTTGTCAACCTTAACTGAATCTTTGTTTATTTTCACCACACACTGTTTAATCCCACATGCTGTTAATCTCTTAAATCATGTATCAGATCTTTTATTGACCTTATCTGAATGTATTGCCACAACAACTGTTTTTACTGCACATAATTCACACTGATGCCATTTTTACATATATGTTTATTCGTCACTGATTATTTCAACACCTTACTTGTATATATATCATTTGGTTTCTCTGTCAAATTACTCCTGATGATGGTTTGAAGAAATAAACCGAAATATCGAGTCACAATGAACTGCTTGTCATTCTTCGGAGTGCTTACCCTGCTTTAATATTATCAATAAGTGTTGATGAGTGAGTTCGGACTCGCGTCGGTTTGGTGATTTGGGGGAAAAAATAGTGAGACTTTAGGATTTCTAGAAAATCTTTTGAAGGCGAATGACGATCTGTTTTAAACAGATCAACGTTAAAATCGCCCATAAACACACAGTTGTTATTTTCAACGTCTGGTACATTCAGGACGCGTTGTAAATATTGATTGAAAACATTAACATTTTTATCTGGCGGTCGATAAAAAATGCCTACTATATATTTCTTCTCTTCTAAAATTAATTCTAAAAACAATGATTCGTATTCACCATCTTTGTCTAGCTGAGAGAGATCTTCTCGTACTTTGCAGGATTTAAGATTCTCGTCAACATAGAAAATCAACCCCCCACCCCTTCTGTTTTTCCTTGAAGATGCGAATGGGACATATCCTGGTATGTCAAATAATTTTTCAGTCGTAGGATTCAACCAACTTTCAGAAAACCCCAGAACAGAAAATCGATGCTGCAGGTTATGAACGAAGCCTGTAATTTCCGAGAAGTGTTTTTAAGACTTCGAACGTTCATGTGTAAGAAGGAAACTGTACTATGATTACCATCGGTACAAAGGTTATTGGTTTCTTCTATGAAACTGGTGTCCGTATAATACTTGGACTGGTGGGTATTTATATTGTTCCAATGAGCAATTTCTAAATCGTTGTCATCTATGAGGGCCTTAGAGTGGTCAATGTCATTCAATTCGATCGGATTGAAAGAGAGATTTTCAATAAACTCCAAATTTATTGTAGGCTGTGAAGGACAGGAATGGCTACTATCTTCTGGTATCTCACTATCAAAAAATGGCAATTCAGACACAAGACCCGCAAGTGGGACATCCGTCAAAGTATTATCAATATTATCCATTGTAGGATGTTATATAATGGACGATTTAGTGACCCATTATCACAGTACAGGCTGAAAAACAAAGTGAAAAATACATGACAATAGAATATATACAATAGGTGAAAATTGAACAAAGCAAAACGAAAAAATGGAAATAAACTCATGGCTATTTCCACAAGTTTTCGTTTATGCAACTTCTGCTCTGTCAGATATTTATGGAAGATTTGCGTTAATAGGATGGCATTATTATTGGATTGCCTCGTTAAATCGATACAGGGCAGTTACATTAGTTCATATCGTTCATGTATATGCTAATTTAATTATCGTTGTGCATTTGTTTTATAATACAACATTGGATGCTTATACACATTGGGGAGGATAAATTCACGTGAAATACATCCATTCATATCTGATATATTATTTGCTGATATATTACGAATTAGTGCATGGTTATATATGTATATGTAGTGTATAGAAAACAAAACATATGTATATAATTATATACTATCAATATTTTACAACTATTACGGTTAGTCTGGAGATCTCTATGACAAACCAATCTCTACATTCTAACTTAGCGTAATATGGTGTACATGTATAGCACGCACGGTGTATACATTTAAAGCAAAGGGCATACGATATATAATAGCGTCAAGTATAAACCGAAAATACTGGCTGGTTCACTGATGAATTGCAGCGAAATGGGACAGGTGCTGGTGTGGAACGTTCTATTGACAAACATATGCCATGTCATATAGTTAGTATGGAAACTTGAACATTACTTGTTAGTTAGATTTCACGAGGTCTTACACCAACGCCTGCACAGGGCTTGAACACACGAATACCTTTAGTTATCGTGCGAAACATGTGACGTGCACTAATTGCAATCTATTGTCAGAGAAACAGCCTAGTAAGTTGCATTTCCTGGCAATTTAAGACATTAGTATACCCATTAGTTTGCCAGTCGAAGCCGTCTTACATGACGAACAGTCTACCAAGGCTATGTTGTGGTAATGTTATTCAGATTGGTAATACATGTATCTATGGAACGGGTATCAAAACTTGACAGGTACAATGAAATATATCTAAAGAACGAGTAATGTTATACAAAATACGTATAGCTGGGGACTTTAAGATTTTATCGTCATTTCAAACTATTATAATTTAGTTATAACATAACTTTGAAGCAATTTATGTTACTATAATACTGATAGATTAGAAATTCAGTTAATTGTTATAAGAGAACAATGCCAGGCCTAGTAATGTTATATTTCCAATTCATACCATTCAAAATCAGGTTTCGCAGAGATCATTACAGACGAGCTTAGGTCACACGGATGGACTTCTACTTTGTCTGGCTGTATATATATAATATATAATAGTGATTCATGTGACACCATCGTTTGGTTGATTGAATAAAATACACTAATAACCAATAATGATATTTACCATTGTAATGTAGAGTAGTTTGGGTCGCGTAAATCGACTACTATTTTGTCTAGATGCATATATATAAATATATGATTGTGCTCAAAGTAACACTATCAGTTGGTTGGTTAAATAAAACCCAGTGTTACGCAATATCATCATAAATTTACAATGCTATTTCAAGGAAGGGGGGGGGGTTCTTCGAAGTTGGAGATTGGATTGTGTGATTTCTAGATCTACAGTATAAATATTAATTGACTGATGTTACTGCACGAGTTACATATTTTGGACGCACTTGTGTCCAATGTGAAATACATTATCACACAATACTTCAGGGTACGAGCTTACATAGTTTGTCCATCATGGGTTATTTGAGAGAGATCGGTTTGTTGCATAAGTTTTAATGTGCTGGATTACTAAGTTATTGGCTTGAGTACTTACATATGTACAAATTTTTGTTGTGTTGTGTTGATTACGTCTGGGTTGCTGGTTTCTTGACTTGTTTTTGTTGGAATACCTAGAATATTGATTGATCGTCGCAAAATAGCAATATTGCTAAACGCGACGTTAAACCTTAATTCACTCTCTCTCGTGCAGAAATGTCGCGTGTTGAAATGTTGTGGACTTCGTGGGGAAAGGGCGGGGGTATGTATACATTGTAGTGCATACAGCACATAAGGTATCCAAAATGTCTGATCTCTGCACATTTGAAATGACATCATGTTCCACAGATGCCACACTGCACCACGGTCGATTGATGCCGGGCCTGGTGCAGCCTGGGAAATAGCGCGTTGTGCACTGTGATGGCGTTTTTTTGTACAATGTGAACCCGCATTAACCCGTATTGGTTACGGTCACATTTGGCCCCCTCCAAATATGACTGCCGAACCCCCGCTCTGGGACCCCAGTGTTTTCCGAGTCTCTTCACATTACACGCAATCGATATCCAATCACTATTGGCTGCCATTTTGACTGAAATCACAGAACCGCAGAAACTGAAAAATACATACTGACTGCATAACGCGCATTCAACATATTTTTTCATCAGGTTTGCATATTCTTAGGTCAACATACTTGGCCCCACCCCGTTGATCAGTGTTTTCTAGCGGTTTCTTCACATTACACTTAATCGATATCCAATGAATATTGCCTGCCATTTTGACTGAAATCAGAGAACCGCAGAAACTGAAAAATACATACTGTCTGAATAATGCGCATTGGACATTTTTTTCATCTGGTTTGCATGTTCCTGGTGCAACATGTGTCCACCCCGTTGATGATCGCAAAGGCATTCTGTAAGAAAGGGGAGCAGTGTTGGATCTTACTATAGACACAAAACGCTCTGATCATAAAAGGGAACCAGTCCCAAGGTGTACGCCATGCCACGAAGAACTCAGTGAAGCTTATTCTGATCGACTGCATAGATTGTGAGAGATCCTTTTTTATCTCCTTGTTATTGTCTTGGTTTTGTTGAAATGCTTGGAATTTTGTTTGATTGTCGCTATATAGCTGAAATATTGTTGAACGCGACGTTAATCCTTAATTCTCTCTCTCTCTCTCTGTTGGTGGTTGTAGTCATCCGTACTATACTGAGCAAAAATCATATAGGACGACAATGTCACTAACTCCATCTTCTGTATGGTTAGGACCAACTGTCGAATATAGAATGGCAAGGGAATAGGAAATAAATAGGAAAACGAAGAAAAAATACCAAATTAGACACGTTGAGATAGAATTCGATAAGACTAATTTCATAAATGCATTTTACGTTGTGTGTGTGTTTTAATGTGTTGCATTACTAAATTATTAACTTGATGAATATTATATGACTAGATTTGATCAACAAATTCTTACGATCTTTGAAAGAAATCGGTTTGTTGTATAAGTTTTAATGTATGTGCATGTCTTTTGGTGTGTTGTGTTGATAACGTCTGGATTGCTTGTTGAGTTGGTTTTATTAGAACACTTAGAATTTTGTTTGATCATCGCGATATACCTGAAATATTGCTGAACGCGACATTAAACCTTAATTTTCTCTCTGTTATTGCTGAACGCGACATTAGACCTTAATTCTCTCTCTGAATAGTGCACACCCAAGTTTCCCTCCTCCCTTGGTTCTCAACATCCAGCCAACAGCCAACTTTAAATGACAAGGACAAACGTGCTACAAGAAATTGTTCTTGAATATTTATGTACATAGAAATTCAAGCGAATTAAATTTAACGTCGCGTTCACACATATATCGGCTATATTGCGATGGAAGATTGAAAAGTTATGCAAAGAACATATTATTCTAAGAGGCGTGCTTTTGGAACTACGTTTACAATTTATATTTGCCTGGCCGATGGAATTTCATAGATACTTTATCGCGTCATGGGATATCATTCAGTTATACAGCACTTGATTGCTCCATTTAATTACGGGATTCTCATTCCCCTTTTTGGAAATTTGGAAGAAGATTTAGCCAACAATCGATGTTTATTGGTTGCTCCATATAATTACGGGATTCTCATTCCCCTTTTTGGAAATTTGGAAGAAGATTTAGCCAACAATCGATGTTTATTAGACTTGGTGTTGTGTTGTGTGGATATGGATTACCCGTTATACACGGGACATTATTGGTGGCAAGCTTCAAATCAGACATTCAATATTCAACCGTCTTCCATAAAAGAATTACCGCGTCAATTATCGAAAAACCTATTTCGTATGACAGCGCCAACTTTAGGTGAGCGTGAATAAAACTAATAACAACACATCTCCAAATCGTTTCCAGAGAATGTATCTCATTCACGCTTTGATTGTGCGTGTTCATTTGAACACTATGTAGATGGAAATCACATTATATTCAAAGGGCCACTCACTATTCACTATGACTATGTCATGTAACTCCAGCAGCTTCCAAAAAGTGGAAATTATATGTCAGAAAACATGTCAGTGCACAGCACATAAGGTCTCCAAAATTTCTGATCTCTGCACATTTGAAATTATACCATCTTCCACAGATGTCATACTGCCCCCATGGTTGATTGATGCTGGGCCTGTTGCAGCCTGGGAAGTTGTGCGATGTGGCGGCGGTTTCTTCGTACAACGCAATATTGTGCGTTCCACATATTTTTTTTTTATCAGGTTTGCATGTTGTTGGTTCAACATGCTTGGATCGACCCCGTTGATGATCACAAAGGCATTCTGCAAGAAAGGAAAGCAGCGATTGATCTAATTATAGACTCAACTCTCTGATCAGAAAAGGGAATCGGTCCCAAGGTGTATTCGATGCCGCGAACAACTCACAGTGAAAGATCTTCTGATCGACTGTATAGATTTAAAGATTGAAAGGGATCTTTTTTATCGAGCAGCTACTTTAGAAGATCTTTTTAGTCGGATAAAAGAAGGCTGTATTTTAATTTATTCGAGAGAAATAGGTGTGTTGTGTTGATTATTTCTGGATTGCTGGATTGTTGCGTTGTTTTTGTTGAAATACGTAGAATTTCTTTTTATTGTCGCTGTATAGCTGAAATATTGCTGAACTCGGCGTTAATCATTAATACTTTCTGTTGGTCGTTTTAGGGATCCGGTTGGCGCTGTACTGAGCAAATCATATGGGACAACGATGTCACTAACTCCGCCTTCTGTATGGTTAGGATCAACTGTCGAATATAGAATGTTCAAGGAAATAGAAACTAAATCAATATATGACGAAGTAAAATGATCAAATTAGATAAGTTGAGATAGAATTCGATATGACAAATACATACATGCATTTTACGTTGTGCGTAAGTTTTAATGTGTTGGATAACTAAGTTATTAACTTGAATACTTAGAATTTTGTTTGACCGTCTCTCTATAACTGAAATGTTGCTGAACGCGACGTCAGACCTTAATTCTCTCTCTCTCTCTCTCTCTTTCTCTCTCTATCCTACATTTCAATTGATATAGAATTTGCTAACAGATCTTCAAAACTGAGTCAATACCAACAATATTTATCTGATAAATTAGGCACATAAAACAATTTAGTTTTGTCGCTCACGGAAAGTTCACATGCAGCTGTATATATTTAAAGGTTGAAAGCGGGTCTTTTTATCAAGCAGCTATACTTTGGATCTGTTCAATCGGGTAAATAAGATGATTTTAGGTTATTTGAGAGAAATCGGTTTGTTGTAAAAGTTTTAATGTATTAAGCGCACCCAAAATAATAAAGGACTCTCTCGATATTCCTCTTTTTCTCTTCTTTCCCGTAAACCCAAAATAATACAGGACTCTCTTGATATATCATTCATATACATTTATTCTCATGCTTAAGACTGAACCCATTTAAATTACATCCGAATGCATTATATATCTAGTGTTAACTAATTTGAGGGGTTCTCATCCAGAAGTGGAAGTACACACATGTCAATCAGTAAACTACAACCTAGCTATACAAATATAATTTGAGGAATCTTTCCCCAAAATGAAACAAATCTACGTTTCATATTGGAATGTATGTAAACTACAACCCACACTTCAGCTCTACAGTGTGAGAAAGACAATTTCGAATATCTCTTCCTACAAATGACAATGAAAATTCACAAATATGCCAGTGAAGTGTCGTATGTAACACTGGCATATTCCTGAAAGGCTACATATATCCCAGTGTTGTTCATGTAGATGTGACATCGGCATATGTAGTCCACATTCTACCTCACATAATACAAGTAAGCTGTACGATACAGGAAAATCATTTTGAGGAAAATTTCCCCAAAATGAATATTTTGAAAAAATGTCCCCAAAATGAAAAGCTGGAGGAAAACTTTCCCAAAATGAAATATTGATATATGATGTGTTGCCCATGTAACATAGAAACGGAACTGCGATATTATGATCATCTGAATGTATCCAAGTATTTTCGCCAATTAAGCTGTATAGTGGTAAAGAAATTATTTTGAGGAATACTTCACCAAAATCTACATATATCACAACGTGTTCCATGTAACAGGTTACTACAGTCTAAATATTAGCTGCATATACTGTGCTGGAGAAAAGATTTTGAGGAAAGTTTCCCCAAAATGAATATTTTGAAAAAAATGTCCCCAAAATGAAAAGTTGGAGGAAAACTTTCCCAAAATGAAATGATGTGTTGCCCATGTAACATAGAAACGGAACTGTCATATTATGAACATCTGAATGTATCCAAGTCTTTTCTCCAAACAAGCTTTATAGTGGTAGAGAAATTATTTTGAGGAATACTTCCTCAAAATCTGCAAATATCACGTGTTCCATGTTACAGGTTACTACAGTCTAAATATTAGCTGCGTATACTGTGTTGGAGAAAAGATTTTGAGGAAAATTTCCCCAAAATGAATATTGTGAAAAAAAATGTCCCCAAAATTAAAAGTTGGAGCAAAACTTTCCCAAAATAAAATATTTATATATGATGTGTTGCCCATGTAACATAGAAATGGAACTGTGATATTATGAACATCCGAATGTATCCAAGTATTTTCTCCAAACAAGCTCCATAGTGGTAGAGAAATTATTTTGAGGAATACTTCCCCAAAATCTACATATATCACAACGTGTTCCATGTTACAGGTTACTACAGTCTGAATATTAGCTGCATATACAGTGGTGGAGAAAAGCTTTTGAGGAAACATTCCTCAAACTGAAATTTCGCGTATTCTGCATTAATGTAATCTGCATTAAACATACTGTGGTTATCACGGAGGTTTCGGTATCCTTCATGAAATGTGGATACATGCATTGAAAAACACGTCTGATGAAAGAACAGATGCAAATGGTAATATTTAGAATGTTACGAGAAGGGTTTTGAGGAAACATCCGCCAAAATGGCGATCCATCCGAGAGTGCCGAAAACTCGTATTTGATATAAATCATCGTTTTTAGTTAGCGGTCTTCGGGTACACTCTAATCAGCATACTAGTCATGCTAGTGTCAGCTGGTAATTGTGGGTTCACATGACTTCTTGTCAGATTATGTAGCTTTATGCCCCCAACACCATTAAACACTATAGCTAATTGTAAGCTGCAACGTCTTAATCAATGAACGGTTTCAGGGGGAATTAACGAAAAGCTTTATCTGGAATAATGGAAAAGGTGAGAGACAAAATTTTTAGGAAGTTTAACCCAAAATGAAAAGAAAAAATACAGTCACATCGTAGTTCTGGATAACCCTATATGGCCTGACACTTTTATATAACGTGGACGATTTGAAAACTTGACGGCATACTAGGTAGCGTTAGAAATACTTATGTACCCTTTCTGTGGCAAGGAAATATTACATTTCTGAATAGTATACGGCTTCAGTTCAGCTCAGTTGTACGCGTACAATAAGAGGTACCGTACAGCAATTGGCACTAATGAAAAACTTTCATCTCGAATGGGTAAATGCATACTGGCCTAAATAAAGCTAATCGAGATATTATCGCCAAATTAAGATCCTACACATATTGCAGTAATTCAATAGTGTGTTATCGTGTAGAAATCTCCTCCAAACTGACTTACTACATCACATAAGTTCATCTAGCAGATGTCCTTGGTTTAAATAATACGATTTGTTTTGTATGATTTATATACTACGGTGTTCAAGAAGAGCCACATTTCCCATGAACTGCAAAAAAACCCCATGTCGATCATACATTATACAGTATTTACCGAGAGTAGGGAATAGAGAGAGAGAGAATTAAGGTATAATGTCGCGTTCAGCATTATTTTAGATATATAGCGACGATCAAACAAGATTTTAAGTACTCGAACTAATAACTTCGTGATACACACATTAAAACTTATGCAACAAACTGGTTTCTCTCGAATAAGCCAATATGTAAGCCTCCCTCACCCGACTAAAAAGATCTCCCAAAGTCGCTCGATGAAAAGCACCTCTTATAATCTTAAAATCTATGCATGCGATAAGAATATGTTTCACCGTGAGATCAACGGCTTTATTTGTGCATGGAATTCATAAATTGTTGCCAGTGGCTATTACTGAATCATTTTCCATCAGTCTCTCCAGCTGCAGGTCAACTTTTGTTATTGTACTGGAATATGTCACTTCATCTCCATATTTACGTCCACTCGCTCTCGCTTCCAGGCCCTTCCATCGCCCTTTCTCTTCTACGATCGGGAGCCTTGGTAAACGAATTTGCCGAGCGTACTAATCTATTGATGACGAGGCATAATCTGTCAGCCAGTCAAGTGGTTCGGTTTCCTCTTTTCAAAGCAAAGGTTACAGGAGTCCGTTCACTCGGTATCTTAGCCAATCAGAAGCGTGTGCCTCACAGGGCCTATCCATTTTTGGCGGTTTAAATGGAGGTCAGCACATTTCGCGGCTATGTTATGATTTTGGTACAGGCCACCCAACACTGAAATGCGCGCTTGACCTTTTACCATCGTCGATGTAATGTAGACCATGGTGTTTGCGTAATGCGTCCACTGGAAGAAGACATCAAAGTAAAACCACAGCTACAGCAACTTCAATCAGCAACAGAGTACTGGAGACATCCATGAGTGAACACTCGTGATTGAACACCTGCGGCAGGATCAACATGGGCGGGATGAAGTTTTGAGTTCGAGTTCCAAAGTGTACAGTGCCTAAAAGATAGATAGCAGGAGATACAGGTAAGACATAGTTCATGTGTACTCGCTATCTTAATGAAAATGTTAAATGTGTCCTAGCTAACTATATGTACACGCGACATGACATACAGATAAATATAATATATCATATGAGAACTAATTATGAAGGTCACATTTTCCGTGTAGACCATGGGCCAATTCTCAGGAATAGACCTTTCGTATAGCAAATCTGTGGGAACAACTTATTTTTTATCCCAAAATATTCATTGGGTATTCCCATTTCACATGCAAAAGTTCTGTTTTCTCTCGCGCGCTAACCAATTCATAAAACATGAATGAGTCTCCATTCGTTTAGTTTGAAATAGGACATACTAAATGACAATTTAGCAATGGGAGAGACGCAAGTGAGATACTCTTCAGGAACAGATAAGATAAGCAGAAGATCATGGGTAAATTCAAGAACACAGAACCTACGAATTAGGATGAGGAAGATGACTTGGGGGTTCATGCGTAATGTTATAGGTCACCTAGATGATTTGGAGGTCCAAGCGTAATGTTATAAGTCATATAAGTAGGTCAAATCTTCATCATCCCCTAATGCACGTTCATGCCAAAAATCAAGGCTCTAATGTCACCTTATTTTGCCGACGAAAGGATTGGGATGGACAGACTCACTCAATCATTACCGGACAATTTGCAAATGAGAGCCTACTTCGTAGGAAAATCTAAAGAAATCATAGCAAGATTTACCATAGCAACAGGTTACTGAGGGCTTCAATTACGTAGGTTATGAACTCATAATTATTCAATGTTCAGTAACAAAGGTTTATGGTCTCTTTATCTTGCTCAACTTGACCCCAAGGGGAACCTGTGTATCAAATTTGAAAAAGATCAATCCATCAGTTCCTGAGAAATCGCGACAACAAAGTTCCATGGGAAAATCCAAGATGGCCGCCTGGTGGTCATATTGGATTTTTGAATCAGAGCAGAAAAGGTATCTTGCACAACTAGACCCGAAGGGGAACCTGTGTACCAAATTTGAGAAAGATCCATGCGGTAGGTCCTGAGAAATCGCAATAACAATGTTTCATGGGGAAATCCAAGATGGCCACCTGATGGCCATATTGGATTTTTCAATCAGAACACAAATGGTATCTTGCACAGCTAGACCCCAAGGGCAACCTCTGTACCAAATTTGAGAAAGATCCATGCAGTAGTTCCTGAGAAATCACGATAACAATGTTTCATCTGGAAATCCAAGATGGCCGCCTGGTGGACATATTGGATTATTCAATCAGGCCACAAATTGTATCTTGCACAACTAGACCCCAAGGGGAACCTGTGTATCAAATTTGAGAAAGATCAATGCAGCAGTTCCTGAGAAATCGCGACAACAAAGTTCCTTGGGAAAATCCAAGATGGCCGCCTGGTGGTCATATTGGATTTTTGAATCAGAGCCGGAAAGGTGTCTTGCACAACTAGA
The DNA here is from genome assembly GCA_036873755.1 of Hanleya hanleyi. Lineage (NCBI taxonomy): Eukaryota > Metazoa > Mollusca > Polyplacophora > Lepidopleurida > Hanleyidae > Hanleya > Hanleya hanleyi. Next base: position 17,207 of record JAVTVY010046049.1, read on the forward strand.
TCCGAAGCGGAACATGTGTACCAAATTTGAGAAAGATCCATGCTGTAGGTCCTGAGAAATCGCAATAACAATGTTTCATGGGGAAAGCCAAGATGGCCACCTGATGGCCATATTGTATTTTTCAATCAGAACACAAATGGTATCTTGCACAGCTAGACCCCAAGGGCAACCTCTGTACCAAATTTGAGAAAGATCCATGCAGTAGTTCCTGAAAAATCACGATAACAATGTTTCATCTGGAAATCCAAGATGGCCGCCTGGTGGCCATATTGGATTTTTCAATCAGACCACAAATTGTGTCTTGCACAACTAGACCCCAAGGGAAACCTCTGTACCAAATTTGAGAAAGATCCATGCAGTAGTTCCTGAGAAATCACAATAAGAATCTGGAAATCCAAGAGGCCACCTGGTGGCCATCTTGGATTTCTGAATCAGACCACAAAAGTATCTTGCACAACTAGAATTTCAAAGTGTATACTGTGTATCAAATTTGAGAAAGATCCATGCAGTACTTCCTGATAAATCACGATAACGAAGTTTCATAGGGCAATCCAAGATGGCCGCCTGATGGCCATATCGGATGTTCGAATCAGAGCAGAAAGGGTATCTTGCACAACTAGACCCCAAGGTGAACCTGTGTACCGAATTTGAGGAAGAGCCACGCAGTAGTTCTTGAGAAATCGCAATAAGAATGTTTCAAAAATCCAAGATGGCCACCAGGTGGCCATATTGGTTTTGTGAATCAGATCACAAAAGGTTTCTTGCACAACTAGACCCCAAGGGGAACCTATGTACCTAATTTGAGAAAGATCAATGCAGTAGTTCCTGAGAAATCGCGATAACAAAGTTTCATGGGGAAATCCAAGATGGCCGCCTGGTGGCCATATTGGTTATTTGAATCAGAGCAGAAAAGGTATTTTGCACAACTAGACCCGAAGGGGAACCTGTGTACCAAATTTGAGAAAGATCCATGCGGTAGGTCCTGACAAATGGCAATAAAAATGCTTCATGGGGAAATCCAAGATGGCCACCTGATGGCCGGCCATATTGGATTTTTCAATCAGAACACAAATGGTATCTTGCACAGCTAGACCCCAAGGGCAACCTTGTACCAAATTTGAGAAATATCCATGCGGTAGTTCCTGAGAAATCACGATAATGTTTCATCTGGAAATCCAAGATGGCTGCCTAGTGGTCATATTGGATTTTTCAATCAGACCACAAATTGTATCTTGCACAACTATACCCCAAGGGGAACCTGTGTGTCAAATTTGAGAAAGATCCAGGCAGTACTACCTGATAAATCTGATAAATCACGATAACGAAGTTTCATAAGGAAATCCAAGATGGCCGTTTGGCGGCCATATTGGATTTTGAATCAGAGCAGAAAAGGTATCTTGCACAGCTAGACCCCAAGGGCAACCACTGTACCAAATTTGAGAAAGATCCCTGCAGTAGTTCCTGAGAAATCACGATAACAATCTTTCATCTGGAAATCCAAGATGGCCGCCTGGTGGCCATATTTGGTTTTACAGTCAGACCAAAAATTGTATCTTGCACAACTAGAATTCCAAAGGGGAACCTGTGTATCAAATTTGAGGAAGATCCATGCAGTACTTCCTGATAAATCATGATAACGAAGTTTCATAGGGAAATCCAAGATGGCCGCCTGATGGCCATATTGGATGTTCGAATCAGAGCAGAAAAGGTATCTTGCACAACTAGATCCCAAGGGGAACCTGTGTACCAAATTTGAGGAAGATCCACGAAGTAGTTCATGAGAAATCGCAATAACAATGTTTCATGGGGAAATCCAAGATGGCCGCCTGGTGGCCATATTGGATTTGTGAATCAGACCACAAAAGGTATCTTGCACAACTAGACCCCAAGGGGAACCTGTGTACCAAATTTGAGAAAGATCCATGCCGTATTTACCGAAAAATAATGATGACAAGATTTCACTGGCAAATTCAAGATGGCCGCCATGGCAGCCATATTTAAAATTGAATCGACACGGCATGAACAAATTCTGGTGTGCTCATTGGGGGGAGCATGCATGCCAAGTTTCAGCTTAATCGGCCAAGCGGTTTCAGAGGAGAAGATGTTTACGGACGACGCACAACGGACGACGGACGAAGCACGACGGACAGTCAGGCCATGACATAAGCCCATCGGGCCTTCGGCCCAGATGAGCTAAAAAACGTTACCCGCACATGTGCGTCTCTGGGCGATGTTCATTTCACTCCTTGCTGACAGGTGTGAAATGAAGAATGCATGTCCCAGTAAATAATGTCCCTTCTCCCTTTAGGAAACTATATGTTTTACCGGAGTTTCAATTCACAAAAAAAAAATGTTTTATCTGCATGGGATAAAAATATCTGATCTCTGCAAGAATCCGGTAGGGAACCCGGATGCGGCCATTTCGTGTTTTCGCATTTGGGCATCGAAATAGTAGCGCGAAAACCTGACGAGAAAACGCGGTAAGTTGAAAACATGAAAAACCCTACAACCCGAAAACCGGACAACGCGAAAACGCAAAAACCATCAACACGAAAATGCAACAAAGGCGAAGCGAAAACGCAACACGAAACATATATTTCGCGGTTTCGCGTCGGGTTTTCGCGTTATTCCGAAAATGCGAAAACACGAGATGACCGCATCCGGCTTCCATATACCGGACATGCTTTCTTTTTCACACTGTGTCATGATATCCTGATGGAATTTTGCCTGTTCACAAGATCTCAAACCGTGAGTAAAATCGGGCGATTGGATCCCAGATCTCAGTTACTGCATTTTTCAGTTCAGTTCAGTCAAATGTCGAATGGCATTCTGGCCCCCATAACATATTATTTTTATCCCTCGGGCTAGGTATGGTTGGCCATCCCTGCCAGAATTCGTCATTTAGAGGCTGACTCTAAATAATATATACCATGGTATAAAATGCCAAGCCTGCCATAATTCGTATTTAGAGGCTGCCTCTAATTATTTTGTACCATGGTATAAAATGCCGAGCCTGCCATAATCCCTATTTAGAGGATGCCTGTAAATCGCCAAGCCTGCCACAATTCGTATTTAGAGGCTGCCTGTAATTATTTTGTACCATGGTATAAAATGCCGAGCCTGTCATAATTCGTATTTAGAGGTTGCCTCTAATTCATTTTAGCCGTAAGTCGTAAATTTTCGCCTTCTTATTACTTCCACCAATGATATGCGCTTTCACAAATTTGGTTCGATATCCCTACGCTTGTTACAAGTTTACTCATTGGTCAAATCTAATATTCTTGATATGACATCGAGTTGTTTATGACTTACGGCTAAAATGAATTAGAGGCATCCTCTAAATAGGAATTATGGCAGGCTTGGCGATTTTATACCATGGTACAAAATAATTAGAGGCAACCTCTAAATACGAATTATGGCAGGCTCGGCATTTTATACCATGGTATATATTATTTACAGGCAGCCTCTAAATACGAATTGTGGCAGGCTTGGCGATTTACAGGCATCCTCTAAATAGGAATTATGGCAGACTCGGCATTTTATACCAAGGTACAAAATAATTAGAGGCAGCCTCTAAATACGAATTATGGCAGGCTTGGCATTTTATACCATGGTATATATTATTTAGAGGCAGCCTCTAAATGACGAATTCTGGCAGGATGGCCAACCATAGCTAGGGGGATGAAAGTTACCACACCATACCTTTGGTTTAAAAATGTTTGCCTGGGTGAAATTCGTTAGCTTTCAAAATTCTATTAAGCGGGACAAAATTTCAGATTAAGCGGACTATTTACACTCGAAGCGGGTGCATCACTAGGGGAGATTAAGGTACACTGGGACATAAGAAACAGTACTGGCGCAAGCAATCTAGGTTCTAGGTTATATGTTAATTACTAGAATCACATAAAATTATTATCAATATAAAGCTACCACCCCCATATATACAACACCTATATTGAAGAAACACTGGGTTTGCATAAAAGTGAAAAATGTCCAGTCTTCGCAATCTTCCAATCTGGTAACAATAGTTTCTATTTTCTTTATCGTTATAACTTAATTATTTAATTTCTTGGTTGTTTTAATTCCATTACTTGACTATAACGAAAACCGTTTATTTCTTGAGAGCCCTTCGTCATGGGGTTTCGAAATTTGGCATGGTCGCTTTGAACTAGGTTGCTTCAGATATCCACATAATATTCTGGTTGCTCAAAGGGAAGGACTCAGTCAACATTGATGTGGAAATATTTCCGTGGTGAGCGAATGAGAAAAATAATTGTAGCATGATGTAAGCTCCCGGAATATATTAAGTTTTAAGGCATGGCAAGGCTTAGATTATAAGATAGAGGGAGGGTCTCCGTGTCCGGCGGTGGAGGCATACTCTCGGAGCGAGTGAATGTGTTCGCTCCACGAATATATTATGGGTGACGCGGGGGTGGAGGGGGTGGTCCAATAAGTCAGGCATTGAGCTACCTAGATACGACAGTGCGGAAGCCGTTCCGGTGTTGATTCAGTTATTCCACTGTTGAAAACTTTTGCACAAATGCAGGCCTACAGAAGATATT
>JAVTVY010046050.1:0-19791 GCA_036873755.1 Hanleya hanleyi
GGTGTAAATATTTTTGACCTGAAATGGAAGAATCCGCGCAATGTAAGCATCACTCGCAATGCAAGGATCCGTGCAATGCAAGGATCACTCGCAATGCAAGGATGGCGAGTGAATTTAATTTATTTAGTTAAATATCTTTGACTCGCAATGCAAGGATCCGCGCAATACGAGGAAAAAGTATTTACACTAAATACATTAATTTCACTCGCAATCCTTGCATTGCGCGGATCTTTGCATTGCGAGTGATGCTTGCATTGCGCGGATTCTTGCATTGCGAGTCAAAAATATTTACACCGCGGTATAAATTCGATTTACACAGCGGTATAAGTTCGATTGACGGCCTACCATAGATAACAGTAACTTGTTCCGCATTCAATGTTGAATAGCTTACCGAGTCCTGGTACACCGACCCCAGCCAAGAAATCCACATTTTGTGTAGTATTTTTCTGTCGTCCTGTATGATTCCGTTCGGGAGAAGGGGCACACATGTCGACTGCAATATAAAATGTATATATCTTTGGGCATAATACGGTAAGAGTGGTTCGAAAACTCGCAGTAGAACCCCTGCAGCGAAGGCTATACTCAAATATGCGAATAAAATGATGTCAATTATTTCCGTTGAATGGAGGCACCATAAGCCATTGGCAAATATTTGTCATTTTAAAGTCACGATTAACTTTCATTTCTGACAATAATCATTTCGTAATCCAACAGATATTTCTGAGAATATTGCTATGTCATCAACATAGAGACTTAAGATTTAATTTCAAGTATCATATGCTCAGATCTTCAGCGACTTACAGTAAAGAAGTTATACCTTTTAAAAAGCACTGTAGGATCGGCAGCAATATCAATACTCCTAGGCAGTTACAATAACAGATAATTGGAGATGGTATTGTCAGAATGACTGAATCATACTGCCCCTGGTATTTTACAAATAGGTGCGACAATGGTAATATAAATAGGAAAAGAATATGTGATAAAATATTCCTAATTTACATACCTAAACAGCCAATGGATCACGTAGGTCTATTTTTACATCTTGTGACCTTGATCATGTTATACTATACGGGAGTATCATGATCCCATCCGCCCTCACGCTGCTGGGTATTTCTTGTGAATACCAAGCTAAACCATATATATTAGCCCAGGATTTGAATACACTTTACAGGGACCAGATGTGTTTCGTCCGTCTCTTAATAAATAGAGAATTCGAGGAATAAGCGCCTCCATGTGACCATACATTGCTTCACTAAAGCGGCATCAATGCAACTCACTAGTGTCAAGATGTAAAACCACCTAGCCACGATTTTTATTCAAGTGGGCAGCTTGAATTAATATTAGAAGTGGGCGGCTTGAACTAATATTGGTCGTATTTATCATATTCTAGGTTGCATCAAATTAGGCTTAGCTACATCCCCCCACCCCCACTAACTTGTCCAGACCAACCCACGTCGCCATCCTCTTACCCGTTTCCCCACCATCTTTGTCCTTGCCCACTTTAAGGTTAAGTGCAATCACCATCTCCTCAAGCCATGAGGAAACGATAATATGCGAAACGCATCTCAGTCAAGAATTCTTTCTTCATGGTATTTACAAAATAGATACCAATATCAAAATAAACGCCACATAACAGAGTTCATGTGAAAAGATGCCGGCGTATTGACCAGAAGTCATATCACCCCACAGGCAAATATACTGACACCATATTTCTAAAAACATCATAGGAACCAAAACTGATCCCTGTGATGATTTGTATCAAAGCCATACTCTTATTGTAGATGTTCGTGTTGACATCTTGAATGGAATGGACGCACAAAACTGAACGCAAAATACTTAAAATATGAGAGCTTTGGTTTCAAACGCATTTTTTACCTGCGGCACGCAGGTCTACGGGAGGCTCGCGTTGTTGTTGTTGTTGTTGTTCTTGTTCTTCTTCTTGTGACTTTTTGAAATGCGCATGCGCTAAGAGAGTGTGACCTCTGCCACACTTTTCTTTTCAACCTCCGATCTCACATGAACTGTCTTCAAGCGCGTTTGAATTCATTTGCAACTATATTCGGTGGAATGAATTATTGCTTCGTTAATTTGCGGATTGGATTTATTATACATGAGAATAGTGTGAATAACGTCAAAGGACCTAAGAAGTAGGGTAGGCATTAGGACTCCGATACGCACTGAACTCTTGGACCGCCAGTTGAAATCCTGCCAATATTAAGATGGGCACGGCCCAAGTTAGAATCACCAGTGATTTAATCAAAAATCACCAGAAATTTTCATCAAAAGTAGGTCAGCTCGAAACATGCTGGCAACAGTCCCCTAATGAACATTCATGCCCAGTGTGAATAACGTCACAGGACATAGGAAGTAGGGTAGGCATTAGGACTCCGACGCACGCTGAACTATTGGACTCCCAGTTGAAATCCTGCCTATATTAAGATGGGCACGGCTCAAGTTAGATTCACCAGTGATTTTAATAAAAAATCACCGGAAATTTTCATCAAAAGTAACATGCTGGTATCAGTCCCCTAATGCACCTTCATGCCAAAAATCAAGGTTCTGATATCAACGGTAACACTCAGATATAACATATCTCTCAGATATAACATATATATATATATAAATATTAATATTCATGTCACTGTTGTTTCTCTTGTTGTATTCCTCTTAAAATTTTGTACTCTGCCTTTGACTGATGTTTGTACAATAAAATCTTGAATCTTGAATGCTTATTTTGCCGACGAAAGGATTAAGATGGACTCACTCATTACCGGACAATTTCAAATGGTAGCCCACTTCGAAGGGACAGAAATGACTATGTAGTATTTAGACAACCCTGTGCGCGAACAATACCTCACAGTCGTGCAGTTATATTGAGCACTTTCGGTTACAAGCATGACATTTTGCAAATAGCTATTTTGAATGATTCTCTTTCGGAACACGGCTTCTATCCTCATTCTCGCAAGCCAGGGCCTTGATTCGGTGGTATTGATGTTCCCGTCCTCTTCCGCACTCAGAATTCCTTTAGAATAGCATTAATCACTTCCGTAAATTCAATACTTATGTGTATCAGCAAACAATGCGCAGACACATATTGCATTTGACATCATTCTCTCAAGACGGAGCCCTTTTCTGCTAGAATTTACTGGTTCTATACAAAATTTACGTTACTTTGTCAATCAGTTTTACGTATGGAATTACGTCATATATAGCAGTTACTGGCCATAAAAACGATCTAGTTGACCTCGTGGCGAAAAGCTATGGCCTTTGTTTTCCTGGAGGGGGTTTTGAGGTTGATTTTGATACTTAGATACCTTTCGCATTGACTTTAACTTGGCAGTAATTTTCGCGAATGCAACAATTTGATGTATCAAAAGATATTAACGAGAATTCGACATCATTCTCTTACACACAGACCTTGTTTTGTGAACTAGCCCCGAAACTTCGCACATGAATCACCTTCGGAATGACTTAGTGACAAACATATTCGCGAATTGAGTATAGGAAGATATCCATAGATACTGACTAGAAATGTTTCTTGTTTGCAGAATTTGATTTTTAAAGAAAAGAAATTAATAAAATTAGCAACCTTCGAAAAGGCTTGGCCGAACATGTCAGATGAGATGATATTTCCTAAGAATTAAATAGTTAATCATTTATATAGAAGAAGCAAACCATGTCTTGGTATTGACTTGCTGCGTGAAAAAGAGTGGCAAGCAATTTAGTTCGCAGATGATAACGAACGTAAATGCAGAAACCTAATTAATTATTTTAATCGAATATCAAGACTGTAACAGGCCTCAATTTGAATAGTGAAAATGTGTCATTATGCCTCTTGGACAGTTCGATAAAGCCTTAAATCCCATTCCGTAGTTTCACCGATCGAAGTGATAGACCTGATACTAAATATATTGAAAAATAACTTTGAAGGAAATATAAATTTTCCATTTTGATTGGCAAATTAAGCGATAATGGAGACTGAAGAGCGAAGATTTTCGCGCTATGACTAAATCCTCGAAATTTGTTTGGATTTCCAAATATTTGAAAGCCTTTTTGATTTGCAAAAAGTAACGACTGAACCGAATGTTTTGAAACTTGGCATACACGATACTTGTACCAAAACATTGCCAGAGCGATCATAGTGAGTTCGTCTGTCAATTCAGTATAGACGGCACGGCCGAGTCAAAATCGTCGGATTTTGAATGGGGAAAGTGAATATATATATATATATATGATATCAGAACTATTACGCAATCCCTACAATTGTGGGTTACAAGTTGAAAATTACTTCCCTTGGCATAAAAACACTGGCAGATGGCGCTTTTTTCTACAATTACCACTACCTCCGCTGATATGTCTTTCACTGTATTATTGCCACTGCCGCAGGTTTTGACTACAATGTAGTCATTTCTCACTTGTTATCATTTAGAAAGTGATCGTATAACAGTATTTTCATTATTTTGGGATACAAAACGAGTAATTAGCGAGTATGAATAAAAGATTGTGCTGGCAATTATTTACAATAAGTGGATGGTATATTATGCTCAATTTCATGACAAACCTTTCCACCAAGTCCACCATATATCTTGGGTGTAGGTGGATAACTGTATCTTATGTTCATGCCAAGCTTGTTACGGTGGAGGGTAGGAAATACTTGAGATGTAGATAAATTATGAGGTATAAGTACATACTTGTATACTTTTGTACATGCATATTTTAGCAAAGTCCATGAGATGTACTTGAGGTGTAGGTAAATTACAATTATATATTTTGACAAAGTTTATGAGGTATCACTCACTGTTAATTATTATTTGTTAATTAAACAAGGGCTGTACTTATTTCAAACTGTCAGACTGAATTGGTGTATGTTACAATAGAATATTAGACTAAGGCAGGAACATCCAACTGAGACATAGAGTTAAAAAGTATTAAGAAAATAATTAAAGAAGAGCTCCAGCTGAGAATGTATATGCAGGTGACACAAGAAATAGCAGAAGTAGATTTTATGTATTGTAAACTGGAAAACAAGGTATGACCTGTCAAGTGGGTCTTTTATTCATAGAGGGTGTATGAGATTTACAGTTAGCCAACCCATTTATTGATTTATTTTAAAATATAGCGCTTAAATGAACTAAGAAATGTACTTTAAAATATAAATAAAACATTTAGTTGATCATGTTGATGGGCAGTGAAATGTGTATGGGAAGCCAAGGTAAACTTGAGGTGTACAAAAATTACAAGTATATTTTGACAGTCCCAGAGGTGTACTTGAGGTACATGTACATGCATAGTTTGGCAAAGTCCATAAGGTGTACTTGAGGTGTAGTATATAACATATCTATTTTTGACAAAGTCCATGAGGTGTACTTGAGGTGTAGGTAGATTACACGTATATTTTGACAAAGTTCCAGAGGTGTACTTGAGGTACATGCATATTTTGGCAAAGTTCATAAGGTGTACTTGAGGTGTAGGTAAATTACAAAAATATTTTTTCAAAGTCCGTGAGGTGTACTTGAGGTGTATACACCTTGAAAAAGAAAATGAGGTGTACACCTCAGGTACACCTTAACTACACCTCAAGTTGAGGTGTACACCTCAGGTACACCTCGACTACACCTCAACTTGAGGTGTACACCTCAAGTCTGTAAGGGAAGAACAATTTCCACCTAACTCAGCAAAAGAATATTAACATGGAATCACCTTCATCGAGCTATGAAGAATTGTTTGCAACTTGCATATATTTGTTAGAACAACAACTTGATAAAACATAACATTAGGTTATTTACGGAACGACATCTTGACATTTCACTGCACCGCTGCGATGTATTATGGAAGAAACAAGTATATGCGATTGTGATGGGAACTTTCCAATCATTGTTCTGAAAATTTCGTTTAAGTGAGTTAGTATTCTATTATTTCTGTCCCTTGCCATGCATGTGTGGTCCTTGCGTAATATTTCAAAGCATCTCTCCTCTCGCTTGTGTGACGAACGACACCAAAATACCCTTAGGTGGCAAAGTATACCGATTTATCACCAGGATCACAAATGCAGACACCAGGAATAGCACCAGTCGTTTGAGTGCTAAGTGTTAGGAGTCAGCCAGACTTGGTATACTAAAGTCTCATTTTTGCTGGAGCTTCCAATTCTTCACTCGAGTCCTCATCTGAAAGAAGACAAAATTATCTTAGATTGACGATAGGCAATGGGCGATGATCCAATCACGAACAACTGAATTGCCTCCTAGGATTAACTTCAAGAAAAGACAATATGATTGAGGATTTCCTACTGCCATGACGGCAACTACAGTATTGTATATACACAGCGAATACATGCAAGTGTCTCTAGGGATAATTCCGGCATGGAAATCACAAAGCATAAAACTTACAAATGTTATTTCTGATAAAAGTAATGTTCCACATCAATTTCAAGGAATTGTTAATGAAATGTAATTCCGTAACACAATTATGAAATTTAAGTTATATCATTCAGTTTGGTTTTGCTCATCTTTTTTATCAGTAATTTTAGCCCCTTGACCTCCAATTGAATGCGGGTGTGTTGTCAGTGACAATGACAATATATTTCATACATGTGGCCGTGTCCTTAGAATCCATTGGACTAAGATAATATGACATTCTTAAAGTATGTCAAGTCCTCAAAAATGGACCGAAATGTAATTCCGTAACTCAGGTTTGATTATTCCACTCGCATCAGTTGCGACCCTACTTATTGGAAATCAGAAATAATGTAGCTTAGAATCTCAGGATGCGAACAAACCAAAGTCTGAAATGAGTTGGCTTTGAGTTTTGATAGAACATGCATTTAAGTTTAACTGTCCCGTCATTTTATGGTGGTTGCTTCCCTGTAATTCCGTAAAACTATATGTGATCAAGTACAAATTTATCTTTGCTATTCCATCTGTTAGCACTCATCCTTCAGATCATAGTAATAGGACCAGGGAAATATTTCATAACTAATGTTCCAACGCACTAGCAAAGAGAGGGTACAGGGAGAATGAAAAATAGGGAACATGTAATTCCGTCACACTTGAATTCATGTTTAGATGAATTTAACGGTGTAGTTAATATTTGTTTTTTTTTATTTGGTTGATTCATGAAGAGCCTAGGAGTGTGGCCGTCACCCTCAATAATACACATGTAGACCAGTACTTATTCACCATGTGTCTCATCGTATAGGAGTCCGGACTGTAAATGGTGATGAAATGCAAATACCAGTTTCCATCCTTTCATCTATTCCCTTGTCTGTTAGGTTGAGGATTTTTATTCTGCGATTAAAGTTCACATCTCTGCAGTTGATTTCCATTCCTTTGTAACCCCTCAGCCTAAGATTGTTTTCAAGTGTATCCATTTTCTTCATGAAGTCAGTGTAATTATTACTTTCAGACATATCTGGGCAAGGCTTTGGTGTAAGATCTCCCATTGGAAAGGTAATATCCTGGACAAAAGACTGACAATACAAATTGCAGCAAATCCTTTTTCAAATATATTTTGTGAGTCTTACACCAAATCGTTGCCCATATCGGCAAGAGATGTCACCTTTCATGAAATATTTGAAACAGGATGGTTGGTGTATAGATCTTCTGTGTAGGTATTAATAAATGTATGTATGCTTTGTGTGGCATTTAATATATAATACACCCTTCTTGCTGCATCTGTCACCTCTGCAACTCGCATCTATCATCTCTGTAAACTACAGCATTCAAAAAGTCTGCCTTCTTATCAGACATCTCAAATGTGAATTCAAGAAATATGTGTGCCGAATTTGCCATTGTGAAGATGCTCGAAGCGGGGGATTTTAACCGCTGATTTGAGAAAGGATTTCACCGAAACTGTGCACCGCAGCGCCATATACGATCCGGGATTTATGTTATAAAGTGTAACAGAAGACAAAACATCGCATATTGCGTTTATTTGTTCTCAATCGAGCCTTTGAAATCCGGTAATTTCTCACGGAAAAATGAATTTCAAGATGACGTCCCTTTATCTATATATGGTGTGAGATGAGTATGTATATATGCAATCCAATTGATACAAATTCCCAGTGAAGGCACACTGTAAAGCAATACGACAAGACTCGTGACCCCACATCGAGTTCAATTTTGAACTATGTTGACAGAATCCCTTACGAACCTATTTGAAGTAAATACACTTCAGTTCCTCAAATACCTTACAGCCAATTCACCATACTCGAACAATGATCACAATTTTATAACAGACAAATGGCAAATGAAAACAGCAATCTAAACAACATTTTGTGACATTTAAAAAAAAAGGTTCCCATACAATTATTTCACGGAACCTAATATTAGTTCCCAGAGGGTTCCGATAGATACAGAATAGACAGAACCGAAAAAAAGTTTCCGACCGTTCACGAAATATTCTGGCCTGTAGCAATAATACATCAAACTATTCAATAACGAGGCAAACAGTGAAGTTCAGTGAAACTGTAAATGCTGACATGAATACAGGCATCAATGGAATCACCTATATGGATGTTGATAACCGTCACACTTTATCTTGACGAGCCTTGCAATAGCGAACATCCTCTTGCGTAACAAGATCATTCCCTTTTTTCGTTCCATTTTTTCGTTGGATCATCTGTCTGGAAAAGAAGACAACTTCTGAGAAAAAAGTCAACCATAAATTCACAGCCAATGGGGGCTCCAATATATGCCTGCACATTTGACCACATTTAATATTTGCCATCCCACATTGGAAAGACACAAGGTAAATTTTGGTGTAGACTTGCAGATCCATGCAAAATTTTAGTGTGCAACGATACTACCTCTGTGGGACTTTGGTGACCCTGACATTGAACATTGACCTCAATATCAACATGTTTCTTCCCTCAAAAAGATTATGTTTGGGAACTGGAGACATGGAAGATCAGCCATATGACTTCACAGTACATGACAGTAGATCCACAATATATTCACCATGTGAATGCCTGTTATTGCTACCACAGGAGACTTTGGATATGTGCAAGCCTCCACTGTTGAATACAAGCCGGTAGGTCATAGTGCTTCTTGAGAGAATAAGCATCCTGTTAAGGCTGGCCCAACATTACCTGGCTTGCGTGCTCATTAAAAGAGAGTTGGGTACCACGGATAAACCTCCATATTTGATAGCACTTGCTCAAACCTAGGGTGACTTGTATCCCTGTGCTAATGCACTTGCCAATTGGATGCCCCATCGTGCCTCCCTGGGGATGGGTGGGGACATGGTCAATTTCACCAAGACTTACCCCCTACATATCCCCACCTTGTGCGGCTGTTTTGGCTGGAGGTGTGTGGCATCCAATTGACAAGTGCATAACCTCTTATTCCGGTGACAGCAGTTAACATTAGGAAGCAGTCTTGTCATAGTACATGTAAACATCACTGACATGGGTTTAAGGTTTAGGTTATACCCAGCAAACATATTTTGAAGCATGGCCTCATTAGGATAGTAATTTCTACACTCATTGAATGTTAACAAGCGTTCTGAGAACCCCAACATCTTGCCTTGCGGGGTAATTCGCCGAAGGTACAGCAGTATTGAAAGCATACATGTAGAGCAAATATTAAGGTCTGGAATAGGTGATGTGATACAGACAATAATGTCTGGAATAGATTATCTGTTATCTGGTACAGACAATAACATCAGTCCCATGTGGGATTAACGGCATATAGGTTAATCCCATGTGGGATTGATAGGTCAGTGCCATCGGATTACTGGTGCATAGGGCAGTTCTGTGTGAGATTACTGCTGGACCGGTCAGTCCCATGTGAGATTACTGGTGGATAGGCCAGTCCTGTGTAGGATTACTGCTGGATGGACCAGTCCTGTGTGTTATTACTGGTGGATAGACCAGTCCCCTGTGGGATTACTGCTGGATAGTCCAGTCTCAAGTTGGATTACTGCTGGATAGGCCAGTCCTGTCTGGGATCACTGCTGGATAGAGGAGTCTCATATTGGATTAATGCTGGATAGGACAGTCCCATGTGGGATTACTGCTGCATAGCCAGTCCAGTGTGGGATTACTGCTGCATACGGCAATCCTGTGAGGGATTACGGCTGGGGAGGCCAGTCCCATGAGGGATTACGGCTGGGGAGGACAGTCCCATGTGGGATTACTGCTGCTGGATAGGCTAAACCTGTGTAGGGTTATAGAGGAATAGGTTAGTCCCATGTAGGATTATGGCAGCAGTAATCCCACCTGGCACTGACCGTCAGTGCCAGGTGGGATTACTGCTGCATATTGCAGTCCAGTGTCATATTACTTCTGTATATGTCAGTTCCCTGTGATATTACTGCTGCATAGGCCAGTCCCATGTGGCATTACTGCTGGATAGGCCAGTCCCATGTGGGATTACTGCTCGATAGGCCAATCCGGTCTGGGATTACTGCTAGATAGGTCAGTCCTGTGTGGCATTACTGCTGGATAGTGCCATTTGAGATTACTGCTGGACAGGTCAGGTCTGTGTGAGATTACGGCTGGATAGGCCAGTTCCAAATGGGATTACTGCTGGATAGACCAGTCTGGTCTGGGATTACTGCTGGATAGTTGAGTTCTGTATGGGATTACTTTTATAGCACAAACTTTTCATGATGGATAGGTCAGTCCCGTGTGGCATTACTGCTGGATAGGCCAGTGCCATTTGGGAAAACTGCTGGATAGGTCAGTCCCGTATGTGATTACTGCGGGAGAGCTGTGATCTAGGAAAACATGAGACATGTCCACCAAGTTTTATAATCATCCCACGAAAGGTTCAACAAACTTTTCATGTACAGATCTACATGTAAATTCTTGCCCAACAAACACCTTATCAATGAAAATGTACAGAGTCTAAACTGCAATTATTAGGACAAAAATTGTTATTTAATGTCATATTTTTTAAATAGCACATGCACAGCCTCAAATCCCATTGAACTTGGGTAGCATTGCAAGTGTCAAACTCATCCAATGAAAGCCCTTACGAAATGGAAGTATACCCGCAGTAGAATAGAAGTACAGTGGCAGTAGCAGCTGAAAGTATAACGGCAGTATGACAGAAGTATATACTTCCGGTATACTTCCATGAGACAATTGGTTGTATGTTAGACTGAATTTGTGAGTTGTAGAAGTGTTGCAGAAGTATGGTAAAATTATGGTGGCAGAATGCTGACATTATGTTAATTAAGCTGCTGTAACCCTTCACAGAAGTATGGAGGCAGTGTTATGGCAGGGAGCTGGCAGCATAGACAGAAGTATATGGCCAGTATGGTAGCAGTATGGTAGAAGTATAGTGGCAGTATGACTGCAGTATGCTGACATTATGTTAATTAAGCTGCTGTAACCCTTCACAGAAGTATGGATGCAGTGTTATGGCAGAGGGCTGGCAGCATAGACAAAAGTATATGGCCAGTATGGTAGCAGTATTGTAGAAGTATAGTGGAAGTATGACTGCAGTATGCTGACATTATGTTAATTGAGCTGCTGTAACCCTTCACAGAAGTATGGAGGCAGTGTAATGGAAGAGGGCTAGCAGCATAGACAGAAGTATATGGCCAGTATGGTAGAAGTAGAGTGGAAGTATGCCTGCATCATAGTGGCAGTAGACAGGCTGAATTATAGCAGCAGTATAAGGTTGCCCCGTATACCAAGTGTGGCCTAAATAAAAATGGTATATACAAGCATCCTCCTTTAGGCAAAATTGACACATGCATGTATCATACACACATGAATGGTGGATATTACTACATTATAACATGGACATATGATGCATTATTACTTGAACATGGTAGGCCTAAACATGTTTTGGTCAATTCCACGTCACTCGCGTTACACTTTTAGTCTTTTTCAGATACATGATTGCTTGTCAATCTTCAAGTCATCAATTATAAATGGACATACTGTGCATGTAGGCAGCCCTGACCACAGTGTACACTAACAAATAAATATTGTTCAAATTTGTATGAAGGCCTGTATCCAAGTGAAGTTTTAGCACTCGTCACTCACGTTACATGAAAAAGGACATGAAAATTTTAGTACCAACTTTATTCTTGAAATTAGCTCTGGCTTTAATTTTCAGTAAACAAGCAACTATTTCCATAATTGGGTAGTCACCATATCTAAGCAGCAGTAATATTATTAAGTCAATGTTATAGGTGTATTAGCTGTCATCAGCACCAAGCGACAAGAAACCTGCGTCACTCACGTTACGCCACTCACGTTACTGTACAATTCAATGGACCTCAATAAGAAGACTTATTGTTTTTTGTTCAAGAATAACATTTCAAACAACAAAACAAAGTGATTGTTTTCAGTTTACAATATGACTGGGGGGTTTGAAGCCCCATTGATCACTGGAAATTCATGTCCAGTGATTATTTCCAGTCAATTATGTCGTGTTGTGATACATTCTGTCTTATAACATTACCAAAACCTCTGGTAAATCGATTCGTGCATATGTTTGGATTATGGCATATAAGCTTATACGATTATCAAGCTATAGGAGAAATGATACTCATGTAATGATCAAAGATTCTTTAATACCAGTACATGTAAATAGCGATTGTATGTAGATATCCTTTCCGCATCATTCAGTCAAAGTTTGCTTCTTTATACTTGTATTCAATACTTCCTCCGAATGTTGGCAGTATTTGAACAGTATAATTGATTTGTATACTGAACTAGATCCTCTTCGAGTTGTTGCACAAATTTGAACACACAAGTGCATTTAACATCTGTTTCTTAATGAATTTAGAAATCTCTTCGAATCAAAGATTATTACAATCAAGTATAAATGTAGCTCTGTCTATTCAATGCCATTCTGAAAATGTGAAATATCCACAGGGACTGAGTTGCTCAACTTCCTAATAATTTGTTCCTTTGTGTAAACAGTGTGTCTTAGATTTGACCACCTACTGCTTACTATAACTGATATTACTATAGGTGTTCACCTAAGGAAACCGTACCCCTAACATGGTTTTGCGTTTAGCAGTTCAGAACTAACCCTATGTCCCATTCCCCAGGTTTGACAGTATTTGCTGCCTGAACATTTCTTGGAGATGTACTGAAAAGTTTGCCTGCCGCTTACTTCAACTGATACTTCCTGTATTCAACTAAGGGAACTCTAACAAAGCTTTGCGTATAGCGCTTCGGAAGTAACCCCAAGTTCGATTCCTCGTATTTTCGCAGCTCTTATATTATTTCGAAGGAAATGGCTGAAAGTATGCCTATACCGGTACTGCCTATTAAATTTGATTTTTGATGACACTCCCTTTTAGCGATAGTGATGTTTGACTTCAGTATTGTGGCCACCCTATTTCGGAAATACAATTCCTGCCTATTTTACATGGCTGTCACAGCCCAAACAGCGATTCCAGTATCAGACGTAGTTTTTCTCTTGGTATCTATTCATGTACTAGCTTCAGGTGACTCTCCTAATAATTTGATTCCTTATTTTGTGTGATAATTCCAATTCATTAGGTGATCAAAGAACTATTTGACTGGATATATATACATTCTTTCTTATGTTTCTGTATTAATATATTATTTGAAACCACTCTTGGACATATCATTTCAGCATCCAAGAATCAATTCCATAAATGGATTTTGTTAACCTCAGGAATTCACTCATAGGTCTTGAATCAAGTTCCATCAAGTTGTTTGTAGCTACCAAGAAGGTAGTGCTTGGATCTGCAAAGCCTCCAAGAGAGAACGAAATGTTCCACACAACTATTATTGCACCAATTGCAGTTGAGGACATCAGTGACTTCAGCCATCTCCTGTCACTCACGTTACATATTGTCACTCACGTTACATCATCACTCACGTTACCAACTTCAGTGAGCTGACTAGCACCAAGTGTCAAGTGTATGATCATAATTCTTTGCATATATGTTCTAAATACCTGACAGATGCTCAGATGAAACAGGCTAAATTGAATTAAAAATTGTTGAAGAGATAGTCAAAAGAAATGCATATATATTTTGTCACTCACGTTACATCAGCACACCTTGGCTTAACATTTGGATTATTTACTTAAGACTCATGAAAGCCAATGACTTTTTACAAGTCACAATGGTCCATTGGTTAGAAATATTAACAGTTTTCTCAATTAAAATTACTACAACACAGGAAAACAAGTAGGGCAATTTAGAGGTTGATTTTCGGCCAAAAAATGAAAATTCCTAGGTTTAAAAAATGCTTCAGATTAGTGTGTGCTGGAGCTATTCATGTGAAAATTTAAATATATACCAAGTGAAACACCAACAATGATCACCAAATAGCATATTCAAGGAACTTTTATTTTTTGCTATTTGTCCCAAGTAGCATGGAATTGACCTTTTGGGGTGTAATTAAACTGATTGCCCTGGCTGATACCGCCCCCTATTCTCACCATGATAAATTTTAGATCAGACATGCCATAATGTTGGCCTCAGTATGTTTGAAAAATATGCAGTATTGGAAGAATATGGGGAATGAAATGGAAGGGGAATTCTTCCCATTGGCATCTAATATATTAATGCTACTTACATGCATCAGTTCATGAACAAAGCTGTACAGAGAAAACAGGCATACTGCATAGATCTGCTCTCCATGTGCCATACACAGCAACAGTGGGAAATTCAGTTGACCTATTTTTTCAAATTGGCATCAGTATACAATTATTTCTGTTACTTGTTATGTATTAGCGTTAAAAATCGGCAAAAATCCAGAAAATTCACAATTCATAAATCCACCTGGCATGTCAATATTTACCTTGTGGGACATCACCAGTGGAAGTCTTGACAGATGTTGACCATGGAAATTTCAAATTACCGCCACTGACAGCTGATTGGTGCTACAGAATGTCATTCGATTTGTAAACAGGGAGCCTTCTCACCCTTCACTGATCATGTCTTCATCCACCATGCTTTTTCAAAGTGGCCCAAATCAACACCAGGAAGTACAGTTTGAAGACTCATCTGCAAGTTGAAATATCAAATGTATCAGAAATGCTGAAAAATCGCAGCTCATAAAATCCATAAAGATCTGCTCTCAAATTTCTAAACAATGTAGATCGTGGGCACCGACCCGGAAGTGATTAATTGTGTACTGATGCCTGTCAGGAATGGAACCATTGTTAAAATAAGGAATGCTCTCATCTGAACAAACCATACCCATCCCCAAACATTCTTGAGAAGGCACAGATAAAACTATGCACAGATAGAGATTTTACAGCCTATATACCAAGGGTACCCCCTTTATAATTTCCCCTCAGTTTGCCCCATATGACTTAAGACTGAGGTACAAGTAAAAAGTACAATATCTCACTAACCTGTACATATTTTTCCATCTGGTAAAAAGCACCAAGTCGACAATCCTTCTGCCTATAAAAAAAAGTATAAA
This sequence comes from Hanleya hanleyi, assembly GCA_036873755.1. Taxonomy (NCBI): domain Eukaryota; kingdom Metazoa; phylum Mollusca; class Polyplacophora; order Lepidopleurida; family Hanleyidae; genus Hanleya; species Hanleya hanleyi. Next base: position 15,377 of record JAVTVY010046050.1, read on the forward strand.
GCATTAACTAGATATGTTAAACACTATTTTTAATTATTTTTTTATTATTTTAATTCATTTTTTATGAAATTATTCAAATTAAAGTTTAAAAATAAAGAAAACTTAAATTCAAAATGTGTCAAAACATAATTTGTTTTCAACCTGCTCATTTAGGCTACATTTGGTAAAAATTTCCTTCATGGCAGTGGTTAACTTCTCCATGTAATCAGTGGGTCATCCCAGTAATCTATCAAATGGGATTTAAATTTGATGTTGATACAAAGATCAAAGACATGTTTAATCCTGTAATAAGTGACAGCAAGATACACAAATGTGTACACAACACATACCAAAATATAACACAGAGGTGTTTATGGTATACACAACTCCCATATAGAGAATATATGTCAGTTCAATTGGATGGATCTACATCTCATCAAGATCTTGCTGGCAGATCTTGATGCACATATTACTTGTAAACAGTTATTATTACTGAGAAAACTCCTAAATAACATTGAGGAATATATTCTGTGTCAGATTTCAAGTCCATGAATGCAATGTCTGCAAACAGGCAACACTTGTCAAAACACAACATAGAAGAAAAAAAGGAATAAAATTCAATGACAACATATTTGATGGTCATTTGCTGATCTCTGCTACATTAACAACCATGAAAGATGAGGACAGCTGGAAGTTGCCTAACTTAAACTGTTAACTGTTTGGTGAAAGATTAAAGTGGCAACTTACAGTGAGAAAGGCCTATCTTCCAACAGAGTTGGAGGCATACCTCTGAGTCACACTGTGCGAAATTCCCACAGTTGATGTGTGTGGGGCTTGCTAATATTTGGTGCCTGTAATCCATGTTTCTTGCTACCTACAAGATCTCTGATATGAATATGAAAGAGAATTACATACTTATAGTCCTGGAGATAGTGGAAATGCAATGAAGAGAAAGTATTTGCTATGATGCAAATGTGACTGACAATAAACACACAACAATGAGAAACCATCAACAGTCAGATTAACTGTTGACTCAGTTAATCAGATTTTATTTGTCTCATTAAAGTTACAAATGCAAAAGACATTTTGGAAATTCTTTGTGTGTGGAACAAACATCTGAGTTATTACAGGTGATATAATTAGTATTAATTTCATGTGGTTTTAGACTGATATAAAGTGAATTAACGCATAAATGATTTGAAGCATTGAAGATTTGAACTGAGGTCGAGATTTTGAAAAAAAGCATGTAATTGTATCTATGTGAATTTCCTTTCTTCCATTTACATTTGATTGTATCTTGAAAGTTAATTTGCTCATAATTACCAGCTGTGTTAAATGAACCTCGTCATATTTGGCATTGACTATTTGGCCCTAGTACTGACAAATCAGTCATTTTTTTGCCTATATTTGCTCCAAAAGGTCTCAATTTTGTCGCAGAAATGGCATAACAATACAAGAGATGTTACCCAGCATTATCAGTATGATATTTATTTCAACCACATTTAGCAAGAAAAAAAATAATTTTAATAATTAAAAAATTATTAAAATTAATTAAAATTTTTATTTTATTTTATTAATAATTTAATAACATAAATTTGAAACAACCCTAATATTTGAACTTAGTTCAGGAGTCATCATGGAAAAAATTGGGCTGATCCAGTAAAAACTGTAGCCACAGTGACGATTTAAAGTTCTCTGGTCAAATGTGAAAATGTCGTGTGACAGGCATCAGTATACAATTAATTCTGTTACTTGTTATGTATTAGCGTTAAAAATCGGCAAAAATCCAGAAAATTCACAATGCATAAGTCCACCTGGCATGTCAATATTTACCTTGTGGGACATTACCAGTGGAAGTCTTGACAGATATTGACCATGGAAATTTCAAATTACCGCCACTGACAGCTGATTGGTGCTACAGAATGTCATTCGATTTGTAAACAGGGAGCCTTCTCACCCTTCACTGATCATGTCTTCATCCACCGTGCTTTTTTCAAAGTGGCCCAAATCAACACCAGGAAGTACAGTTTGAAGACTCATCTGCAAGTTGAAATATCAAATGTATCAGAAATGCTGAAAAATCGCAGCTCATAAAATCCATAAAGATCTGCTCTCAAATTTCTAAACAATGTAGATCGTGGGCACCGACCCGGAAGTGATTAATTGTGTACTGATGCCAATTAATGAGGAATTCCTATCCCAGCATTCCTCTCACTGAAGTATAGCAGCAGTAAAGCAAGTTTTGTAATCATCCAATGAGAGCTGACAACTGCGGCAAACTTACCATGTACAGAGTTCGAATTTGGCACCTGTCCGTCAGTCCGAGACTGGTAAAAAATCAAACGGACTGGTGTGAGTGACTGAACAACAAGTCCGTCGGACTGGTAACAAAAAAACTCTCAGTTCATTGTGTAAACTATTTCTCTGAATATCTCCGCACAATTTGTAAAAAGATATGTCTGTTTTCGGTTACCCGACCGAATCTAAAATAAATCCTGCGAGTCTAAAAAAAAATTCAGCAAATTCCAACGAAATCACGACCACGGTCGCGTTTTGCGACAACAACAACAACCGTAAAGCGGCCCGAACAGTGTCAGCATACCGTAAAGTGTGATTGTAATGCAGCGCATGGCAATGCATGGCGGCAGGTTGACGATCTTTTCAGCAAATAAAGCACCCACTTCCAGGTCGAGAATTGAGAAATCAGCAACATGATTACGCTTCAGTCGACCTGATCATGTTTACCAGGACAATTTTAAACATATTCTTCATCAACGTCGAAAGAAATCTACTAATTTCTTGGCTTCAAATGGCATTTGTTGAAGCAGTGTTTCGCGACGACACGTGCAGTCAAGGTCGCCGTCAAAGTCTAGCCGACGGGGTTTGTCGTATGTTATTATCTTCACACGCGCTCAAGAAATTCAAGAAATGCGCAATTATTAATTTCTTATTTAGTAGCAACCATGACAGAGAACAAAATGATGACAAATGTTCTCAGATCATCTTTTATTTAATATTAACGGACTAGTAAAAATATTTGCGGACTGGTTACATTTTTGGCTCACCAGTCCGGTGGACTGGTTCAAATTTTTCTTAAATTCGAACACTGTGTACATGTATACACATAGAGGCCTATATGTACAATTCACCTAAACAAAAAAACTCATTCATTTGCCATAATTTGGAGAAAAATTTATATTTCTTCTCAAAAATAGCACAGGTACATCCTCCAATCATAAGAAACAATTACATGTGTACCAAGTTTCAAAATCATCCAATGACAGCTGACAACTGCAACAAACTTTCTAAGTACAGATGTAAATGTGCACTTAGCTAAACGCAAAACACATTCATAGGGATTTTAACATTGGAGCACCCCAGGGGTAGTACCCCCAGGTGGCATACCCACCCCCAATATTTTTTCTCTAATTTTTCTAGATTTTTTTTGAATTTGCTAAAACAAAAACCTTATCATTTCCAGGCAGGGGACACCGACACCGCTACCGACAACCTCTTTCCCCTCTCACAATATCTCCCCTTTACTCCGTAAGGCGGGATAATAAATGACACAAAACATCTAAATAAAGTTAATACGAAGCTGCGCATCAGAAAACCCCTCGGCTCTGGGCGCCAGCCATTCATAATGTATTCAATTTGAAGCAAGACTTCAGGAACACAAATATACAGATTATGACAAATTTTGTAATTAGAAATGGTCTCTAAGGTTTCCATCCAATCAGAGAAACCGGTATTCATTACATAAGTCTTTTGATGCATCGATGATGTATAGCAAATTTTACATCGAGCATTTGAAAGTTATCAGAGATAGAGATCATTAATGATTTCGCATAAATTAAAGATGGCCACCCATCCTTCCCACCACTCAGGAGAACTGATGTAGTTATTCATTGCAAGTCTTCTAATACATGGATGCTGTATACCAAGTTTCATATAGAACACTGAAACGGTATCAAAGATATACATCATAAAAAGATTTGGCATAAATTGAAGATGGCCACCAAGGTTTCCGCCCAATCAGAAACACCAGAACTGTCATTTATCGTAAGTCTATTGATGCATCGATGATGTATATCAAATTTTACATCAAGTACTTGAACGGTATCAGAGATAGAGATCATTAATGATTTTGCATAAATTAAAAATGGCCGCCCATCCTTCCCCCCACTCAGAGGAACTGATGTGGTTATTCATTGCAAGTCTCTTAATACATCGATGCTGTATACCAAGTTTCGTATAGAACACTTGAATGGTATCAAAGATATATATCATAAAAGATTTTGCATAAATAAAGATGGCCGCCAAGATTTCCACCGAATCAGGGAAACTGGTTTGGTCATTCCTTTGAAGTTTCTTGATGCATCGATGATCTATACTAAGTTTCACACTGAACAGTGAAATGGTACCGGAGATACACA
>JAVTVY010046051.1:0-20817 GCA_036873755.1 Hanleya hanleyi
AAAATATTGTCCTGGGTTAAAAGAAAGGTTAAAGTGAAATTATACAAACCAGTAGCTGATGAGCTGAAGTCACGGTCTGTGCACACACAGGCTCTTCTTGTTTCTCTCAATAATGTGCAACTGAGTCATTAGGTGATTGCATAATTCGATCATTTACCATAGACTTATTACAACTAACAAGCTGTACCATTTCCAATAAATTTGACCAAATACAGATCAACTTTCATGGTTGCAAATTGCATTTCCTAGGACTGAACTATTACAGCTTTCACCATAGTGAGCTAAGAACTAAAATTTGGACTGATCCCATCAGGCTCACCTGAAATGGCTTCATCTACGACATGGGTGAGTGCTTCCTGCTGGCGCCACACAGGAAAAAACACCTCTCCAACAGTGTGACCCCATTCATCAGATATACCAATCATCTGGCTGCCGTTGAAGTTTGAGAAGCTGCTATAAGTTATGGGGCCGCATCCTGCTAGCTCGCCTGTATCCTGATCATACACATTTTTTTCAAATTTTTTTCCAAAAACAATACACTTTTTATGGCTAAAGTAAAGCTGGTCACTATATTTTTGTAGTATTATAAAACCATTACCATAACTGAGGCAACACATACATATAAAATTGATATCAGCCATACATTGTTGAGACAAACTGAAATGGTATAATGATATAACCAATAAAATGGTTGAAAATGAAAATGATAAACACATATGGGTTCAAAAGTGAAAGTAAAACCACACATAATGACAAACTGTGGATTTCTCTATTGCTTACATCTAATGTTATCTCATTTTTCTTGAGAAATCTATAAGCACAAAAACTTTTCTTGTGTAATTTGCAACATTAACAATATGAGCAGTAACGGTGGTAAACACAGGACATGTATAAAAGGACATTTACCTGGTATTTTTCTGCTAAAGTCATAACATCCACCAGGAATTCAGATTTGACACGTGGAAAATTTATACCACCAGTGGTCATAAATCTGAAGACGAGATATAAACAACATTTAACCTGCATTCTTGATAGGAACACAGAAAGTCTGTTAAACAGCTTTCAACTCCAATCATTATGAAGTTGAATTTGTAAAGCATTATAAAAAAAGTTAATTTCCTTGATAATGATTACCAAGATTTACCATAATAAAAGAAAAATGTTATTATTATTTCTGTTATTTATGTACTGAGTGCAGACTGAATGCTTAGTCCTCAGAGTGAAGTATTCAGCAATAGCCTGCTCATCCATCTTGTCTAACGAAAGGCAGTCCTAGCCAGTTTAGTGAAAGAACAACAAATGGAACTGCCATTTTCCATAATACATTTACGGGCCAGAGATATCTCAACATGTTAAAACGGAGCAAAATTTGGGTGGATTTCATACTGGTTTTATTGTAAGCATGTTATCTGCTAGTAGAGAAATAAAAAACAATGATATTGTTTTTCCCAAATAGTCGCAATTTTATTTTCAGCACTTAAGTGTTTGAGGCAATAAATATTCTAGTTGCGTTATTTTCACACATTTACCATCAAGTTATCCCTGGACTGTACTGTATTTAACCCTATCTGTACCGACAGAAAAAAGTTCAACAATTGCCTATCATCGGTATATGAAAATCGGGACTTTCTAGATAAATATTTTCATCATTTTACATCTTGTTTGAAAGCAGTCAGTGTCGTCTTTCAAGCAGCGTAGATGAGGAAAGTATATCTTTGCTTCATTCATATACTTGCCAGTGTTGATACCCATTTAATATAGCAAAACTATCGAGTTCAGAAAAAACTGTATTCTTACCCTGTATTTCTGCGGAACTCTCTCTGCCCATTATGAAACCTCAGTGAACAACGTAGATCTGAAGGGAGTTTATGGCCTATTATTCTTTCGGCAGTTTCTATCACTCCTTCTGAAGCTGGACCTGTAAGAATAACAGACAGAGCAGCTTGACAATCAGAAATAAGTTTCTCTACCTTTACATGTAAATGGGTGCACCTTATATTCTGCCACAAGCCAGCCCTGATTAATTTTTGGCAACTCTCTTGTGTGTCCACATGGAGAGAGAGGGAGAATTAAAGTTTAACGTCGCATGTGTCCACATGCCTTGCCCTGTATCGAAGATATTTATTTAACATATTATGATATAATGAAGATAAATTAAATGCACCATCACAAGGGTCAAAGCAATTCTGTTTTAACAATTATATGCTGGGATATGCCATGAGAGAAATAATCACAATCGTGTTCATCTATCTGATTTTTATCACATATGTACTCATTTGATAAAACCCTCAGTGAGTTTCATATGGGTTTTATTGAACTTGAGTGATAAAAACAGATGAATGACCACTCTCGGCACAAGATGTTCTGCAAGTTCTCCCTGGTTAAGTGTGATCATAGACTGTGAAGTTATGTTATGCCCTTGCATGAATATACCGGTAAAAGTAAATAAGTTTCTACCAAATGGTCCGCACACATCATACCTTTCTGATGCTAACTTGTTGCCAGAGGTTATATTTGGCATTTAATATCAGTTTACGGTTTCTTGAAATGGTCAAAGTTAAAAAAAAAAAAACGAACTTAAAACCCTCCATTACCACGCATGTTTGGAAACAGCGAAGGCAGTGACCTGCTGACCCATGACTTCCGAGTCTGCTGTACACAGGAAATAATCAATTACTTCTTCGGTAAATAATAGAAAAAAGTCCATTTGAGTGATTTTGAGTAGTTTTGGTTTAGATTTTAGCCGATATTCAAATTGGTTTGACAGTATCTGTGTGCGCGAGTTTAGGCGACGATACCGGTATACCAGTATCAAAAGTCATCTGGATTACTCGCTGGGTAATGCATGGATGACAGTAATGTATACAATTTCGATCATGTTCCTACGAAGTAGGCTACCACAGATCTGCAAATTTTCCGGTAGTCAGTGAGTGAGTGAGTGAGTGAGTGAGTCCATCCGAATCCTTCGTCAGCAAAATAAGGAGAACCGTTGACATTAGAACCTTGATTTTTTGCATGAAGGTACATTAGAGAACTGTTACCAGCAAGTTCTGTGCTGACCTACTTTTGATGAAAATTTCTGGTGATTTTTGATGAAAATCACTGGTGATTCTGACTTGGGCTGTGCCCATCTTAATATTGGCGGGATTTCAACTTGGGGCGGGGAGATTTCCAAGAGTTCAGTGCGCATCAGTGTCCTAATCCCTGCCCTACTTCGTAGGTCCTGTGATGTTAGTCACACTGCCATGTATATAATGTTGATAATGTATGTAATGATGGTACTCTATGTATGAAATGCAGGTGAAATTCAACAGAACTGAATTTTTCCATCTTTGTCATATGATGAATAATAAAACTCAATTTTGCAGTCTTGAAGGTAGGTGTACAAAAGTTAATTATCAGGAAAGAGTAAAACAACCTCTGTACTTCGTATGTATAGTTACAGTATATTCACGATCACTGAATGTTTAGAGAATGTAAATTCTTTAACGTCGTCGGACTCACCATTCAATGATTTCAGCAATGGTACATCTGGTCCACCCCGAGAAATGAAGTAGTTTTCTATTTGGTTCCATGCTTTCTTGATCCTTCTGTAACAGTTAATATATTGACCATACTCCTTGAAGTAATACTGAAAGGTTTCCCTCCATCCTGCCCCATCCTCGCATCTGGTCATGAAATAAAAGTTAACATGGGATTACACACACATGTACTCACATTTCTGTCATTCCCTGACCAAAAATGACCAAATATCAGCAGCTGCACATGTAGGTTTGATGGTAATTCAGTTTTATTGCTCATAAACCACATATCAGCAGCTGCACATGTAGGTTTGATAGTAATTCAGTTTTATTGCTTATAAACCACATATCAGCAGCTGCACATGTAGGTTTGATAGTAATTCAGTTTTATTGCTCATAAACCACATATCAGCAGCTGCACATGTAGGTTCGATAGTCATTCAGTTTTACCGCTTACATGTATATAATGTTAAAGAACAATTTGCCGAACAATGAAAACAATCCGGAATATATTACATGCACATGTACTAGCACTGGTATATTAGCCAGTGCAAAAAGTTTGATCACCTGCATGGACTTCTTATGCAGACAAAACCATGTCCCCTGCATTTCCCAATGATTTGTGATTAATTATTGTCCCAGGGCCAGAGTTATTAGTTATTGTGCTAGGTCAGCTACCGTGCTTCACAGTGATTGAACAGTGATGGGGTAGTGAAATGCCAGACACGCCGAACTCGGTATGCTGCGTAAATGTATGTAACATTTGGCTAGAAGGCATCACTGTTGATGTTGTAGGAATTCCCACTCCCATTGCCGTTCGTAAATTGAAGCCGCCCACTACATTTCTTTGACCGGTTGTAGGAGAATGAATGGCAGCCGACTGTGTGGGAATGTGGGCTGCAGATGCTGCAGTATCCTTGGAGGCCGCAAGCTGAACACGAAGCTCATCAATTAGCTTTCGTTGGTTAACGAGTTCATCCAGTAGGCTTGTTTCATGGGCGCCGCCATGTTGTCGGTTTACCTGTTCGACCCCACTTCCGGCCGAAATCATGCGCACTGTTTCATCCAACTGAGAGACATCCGCCTCAGCGCACGTGGTGGCTGCTTGTACTGTAGGTACAACAGGCCGAGTTTCGCTGTCAGAGTTATGCTCGGCAACAATAGAATCCAAATTTTCCACACAGCTTTGCAAGAGCTGCTTACGTATCCACGTTTTGGGAGCCCTGAATCCAATACATAATAGTTTCTGTCTCATTTGTGCAACCGTCCAGTTTTTAGGGTTTTGGAAATCCCAGTCTGCAGAACTTGCCCTCTCGGGCTGCACATTAATACTGGCATCACCCTGACCAGAAGAAATCAGAGGTGGAGATACCACGATGGGATTGTCTGCACAGGCTTTTCTCTTCCTTCCTCGTGTTCTTGGCACATTTGTGCTAGATTGTCCCTCCATTGTGTAGATTAGTAGTTAAGAGGACAAATTTAAGCGGTGTAGCCAACAGTCAAGTGAAAATTGAAGCAGACTGAAATCCAGTGAAATACTTGCACTTTGCAGATGAAAACTTTTAACAAAGAAATGAATACAGTTGGCAGCATAGATAAAGACGTCTGTAGCATTGGAAAGCAGGGCTAAGAGTGAAGGAAACAGAGACTGCTGGTTCCCACAGTTTAATGGCCAGATAGCCCATCTGTAGAAGTAATTAGTTCTGGGTATAGGTCCCAGTTGAGATTTATGACTTTGCACTCTGCAGAATGACCAGAGCACATCTGGACTGAGTTAGTTGTGAAGTGTTGGCTCTCCCTGCATAAACCACATCAAACCAATAACTTGGTAGATTTCAATTAATTATTGTCCCAGGGCCAGAGTTATTAGTTATTGTGCTAGGTCAGCTACCGTGCTTCACAGTGATTGAACAGTGATGGGGTAGTGAAATGCCAGACACGTTTAATTCCTGAAATATAGATCAACTCATTGGCTGCAGAGCATTTTTACCTCAGCTAAGGCACACAGCGTATATGACCTACAACATAGGGTATACTTACGTATCTATGAGAAACACAACCTTACATTGTCTTCTCCAATTTCTCTCATCGTTAGATAATTCCTGCAACCGATGGCAACACGAACAACAGCTGGAAAGAGAGAGGAATTGTTAAGTTTTTATACATATCGGTAGAAATTATTTTCCTGTTGGTTAAAATCAATTTTGAGATTCCGAATTTAAAATTCTTACTCTTAAATTTCTCATAATGTGAACATCATACACATCATACTCTGAAAAGCACAAATGAATATATAAAATGCCAACTCTTGGAGAAATTCACAATCAACTGGGATATGATATCCCATTGAGCCACCAGTCAAACAAACTACACATTTAGTGTCTTACTGAAGAAATTTCAATATGGGGAGTAATGTGGTAAGATTGTGACAAACAGAAAACACCAATCCGGTGTTATCTAACTCAGAATTGGTGCTCACAACAGTTTAAAATTGAAATCACCAAATTGGTTCAACAAAGACTCTCGGATGTGATAGACTATGTGAAACGTGATACATTGGTTTATCCATACAACCCAACTGCCAGAAAAAGTCGGGCCATGGTGGGGGAAAACCTTGTTTGCCAGAGGAAAATTCTCCACGGTTTTCGGGTATGCAGGGGTTTTGATAGGATACTCGCTTTTGGGCCACCAAGGAACCATTCGTTTTTACACCAAACATGCCCCCAAAAAGGTGGGGAGCAACAAGACTTGATACTGTGGCCCTAATTTCCCTGTTGGATGGAGGGGGAGGACCCCTGTCTCCTTGTCTCATGCACACACATACTCTCACATCAGTCACAAACTCTGACTGGTCACACTAAATCGGGAACGATGTCAATTTTTGGATGTTAGCGGAAATACAAATTTTGCAGCTCTAAACCACCAAAGTTTATATCACAACATCATGAACTTGTATAGATCCCTGTAAAATATCACCACCGAGCCTTCTTTACACCCCCTGAATATAGCACAAGCCATTGTCTCACACAGGTCCAGGACAGGAGCCCTTAATAACAGGAGCCCTTAGGACAGGAACCCTTATGGACATGAGCCCAATGGACTTATTCCAAAAGTGGACACGAGCCCAGAACTAAATGTTTTGATTGGGGAATATCCAACAAATACATATAAAGGAAGATTTTAACAAATGAATACATTTATTTGACATTTTTTTTAATTTTCATTGGTTCTTTTATCTGTAATTTTCATTTTTATTTTTACTTACAAAATTAAGAATTTTTTTTATTTTATTTTGTTATCATTGACATATCAAAAGGTAAAAAATTTAAATTTTGAAAAATCTGAAAATTTGGGACAGTCTATTTTCATAGTTTTCTTAATTATCACTTCTTTCATTTTGTTATCATTGACATATTAAAAGGTATAAAATTAATTAAAATTTTAAGACTTTGTAATTTCATACTTTGCTATTTTAAGAGTTGTAAAATATGTGGTAACAGTGAAGTAGACTGGCCAACATGTTCAGATTTGTGCTATTGTACTTTAGTTTGCAAAATATGTTAACCAATGAAATTTTTTTCTCCTTAATTTTCCATTACATGTATTAACTGGATATTCCCCAATCAAAATATATAGTTGTGGGCGCATGTCCACTTTTGAAATAAGCCCATTGGGCTCATGTCCTTAAAGGCTCATGTCCTTACAGGCTCCTGTCCGCACCCACAACCACCCAGCTCTGCTAGTAACACAGGAGTCAAAAGAAACCCTACCCTTACTCGGGCCGGGGCAATAGTAGTGGGCGATTAATAGTCCAGCCCTCACAAGAAACCTGTCTCGGGAAACATTTTGTGACAACCTGCACTCAAACCCCAAGTTAAAAAGAGCTGAGGTCAACTGATTTTGCTTCAGCATTCAACTCAGCACTTTTCTGAATTGAGACATGCATTAGCAACGGAAACTGGACCACTTGTAGCTTGGTGCATGTTAGTTCATGGTTATCACATTCTAGCTAAGTCGTTTCTACTTGAAAATGAGGTCAATAAGTATGTATTAATTATAATAGCATATCTTAACCTTAGAAATGTTCTGAAGTCTAGATACGACAAAATATAAAGCAAAGTTTCTGACGGTAGAGACAACAAATGAACAGTTTTGACAGCTGAATTTTTCTGCCTCATGTCCATGATTGGACCATGTTGTTGTTTACCGGTTAGCTGTGAATAGGGGATCGTGTACGCACGCGGAAGTATACTAGTCCGTGTCGAGAAAAGCATTTCGTGGATGTTGCGGGAAACTACGCATGTTGAATGTTCAGTTTGAATGATCTTGTTTCAGCATTTTTTTGCTTAGATCAGATAGATTGAAGCCAGTGAGGTTATTCATCTGTTTATGTTGACTTCGATCAAGTCAGGGGACGTAACTCTAACCGGCTAATAAAAAGTTTTGCCTTCCAAATGATTATCTGTCCTTGCATCCAACTCCGTTTAGCCAATCAAATTCCTCGTTGTTGATGATTTCAGCGGATAAAATTAAACACACATTCCTGCGGATAGCAAGAAACTTCTCCAAAAAAAAGGTACAGGTGAAGTTGATTGGGATGTTTTTGGACATTCCTTCGTTATCTTGTATTGTATGTTGTTGTTGTTGTATTGTATCTGGAATGACCAATATCAGTACAATGCCATAAATACTTTGGTTGCCGTTCTGTTCAACTGCAGATCACTGTGTAAAACTCACTGAACAACAACAACAACACCATCAGACCATGACATGACGGGCAATGTCAGAATTTGATTAAAACCAGATCTAAAAAACGTTCTTCGTCTTACATGATTGTCGCTGATTTAAGATGGGAGACCAAGACCCAGGTTTCCTTGTTAAAAAACTGCTTTCTGCAGACAAAGGTCACTTTTGCGTATGAGTCGGAAACCTATCGTGGACTGGCAGTTGGGTGTAGCAAATTATATACTCTCATATGCCGATCTAGCCCAAAAACATTGGCTAAGGAGTCTATTTTTTTAGGTTGTTGTTGCTGAATCGGACTCCAGTCTCCTTAGCCCGAAAGGCTAATAGAGCCTGAAATGGAAATGACTAAATACATGAAATAAGACGTCGGTCGCTCAAGATCTGTAACTGCACACGGCGTGGGGAATTGGGACAGAGGCACAAAAAGCATTTTATCGAATAAATAATATGATTTGGCATCTCCAGCAATATGACAACCACCTAATGACTCCTTTAATTAGATGGAATCTGCCTTCAAACATGAATTTTGTCAAAAAACCCGTTTTGTTCTTTCTCCACGGTTGACAGGGACATGCGCAGAATATGGTTGACCTTTTGGCTCACGTCATCAAGAAATCGACCCATGCTGGTTATAAACCAATAGCGACGTGTGTTTATTCACGTGATCAGAAAGGTCACGAGATAAAAATAGCGTAGGTCATATTCTTACAACATGTCAGAAACGCACCAAAACGGGAAAATCAGTCAACCTTTTTCCCACACGTTTGATCACATTTTGTCAGCATCAAAACAGTCATGAAAGATGGTACATGGTGAAAGAAGCTCAGGTCGGTCAAACTGTATCAAATTGGCATATTATTTCTCTCTCGTTTCGTTATTTTCGCCAGCAAAAGATTGCGAAAAGTTACTTTTCGGAACGTCCGATTTTATTGCGAAAATTTAACCTAGGAGCGCTCTGGGCTGTGATAGGAATGCCACGCCCCCATACCTATATTCACCTATCACAGCCAGAGTTTCTGGGTTAGACAAGATCATGCAGGGTACCGTACACTACTGTCTGTCCCAGATAATATATCCGAAATGTTTTCGACGATATTTCGGGGACATTTTATTGGAAGAGATTGAAACTTCACACAGTAGATAAACTAAAAAGTGCTAATTTTATTCCCAAGTATCAAGGAAATCCTTCCAGTAGTTCTCAATAAATCGCAAAAACAAAAATGAGATTTGTGGGTTATTTTTTGACGTCCTGACGTCAAGCCTGCATGTTATAACATTGGTAGATCAACGTCATTGTGCCCTCAAAATAACATGGTAGGCATTGGTGATTTTCGTCAATTCTCAACAGATTTTAATGAAATATGGGGACGAAAATTGTATTTTTTAGTTTATATAAGCTGTAAGGGAAAATGTTGTTGTCTGGTTCTTTACTACTCCCAATATTGAATATTTGGAAAACGGTTGCAATTGTGAGGATTTGAGGAAAATATCATTCATGACTCATTCCACACACGGGTTACTATGGCTCCTATTCTTTACTACTCCCAAAATGAATACATTGTTCGAGCTGTAAGCCGACACGAGTGAGTCTATTGTTCGACTGCATGAAGCTTTAACCCTACCTGGCCTGGGGGGGGGGCCCCCTCCCCCCCCCCTCTGTTGTTTTTTTTGCTCGTATCTCCGGAACGGCAAAAATTTGAGAGCTGAAACTCCATGACTTTTTATACGCCCGCCCAAAAGGCGGACGTATTATGTGATGGCGGTTTCCGTCCGTCTGTCTGTCTGTCCGTCTGTCCGTCTGTCCTGTTCTCGTGTCCGGTCTATATCTGGGACAGTTTCCTATCCACAGCTCCAATTTTTGGTGAGTGGATACCCTACGGGGATGTCGAGGTCACAGGTTAACAGGTCACTGGCCTAAAAAACAGGAAATCACTGAAGTGTTCGTGTCCGGTCTATATCTGTGAACGTTTTCTATCCACAGTTGCAATTTTTTTTTAGTGGATACGGCATGTGGAGACGATGTGTCGCGTACCAAAATTGAGGTCGAGGTCAGAGGTCAAAGGTCACTGTTGCCAAAAATCAGGAAATCATTGATCGTTGACAGTTTTCTATCTACAGTTCTAATTTTTGGTGAGTGGATGCCCTAGGGGGAAACGATGTGTTGCATATTAAATGTAGGTCAAGGTCAGAGGTCAAAGGTCAGTGTGATCGAAAAATCAGGAAATCGTTAAAAATTTCTTATTTTTTGTGAGTGGATTCAATAGGCGGAAATGAAGTGATGCATACCAAAAATTAGGTCAAGGTCAAAGGTCACTGACCCCAAAATTAGAAAATTATTATTTTTGTGTCAGTAGATATATTAGGGGGACACAATGTGTCACATACCAAAATGTAGGTCAAGGTCAAAGATCAAGGTCACTGTGACCCCAAAATCGTGAAATTGTTAAAAATCATGATTTTTTGTGTCCATTGAGAAATTGAGGGGAGACGGTTTGTCATGTACCAAAATTTAGGTCAAGGTCAAAGGTCAAGGTCACTGTGACCCCAAAATCAGGAAATCATTAAAAATCATGATTTTTGTGTGCATTGATAGATTGAGGGAAGACGATGTGTTGTGTATCAAAATTGAGGTCACGGTCAAAGGTCAAGGTCACTGTGACCCAAAAATCAGGAAATCATTAAAAATCATGATTTTTTGTGTGCATTGATAGATTGAGGGAAGACGATGTGTTGTGTACCAAAATTGAGGTCAAGGTCAAAGGTCAAGGTCACTGTGACCCCAAAATCAAGAAATCATTAAAAGTCACATTTTCATATGCCTGGCGAAGACGAGGTCGTGTAATGCGATGTTGCGTTCTGTCCATTCATCCATTAACATTTGTTGTCCATGCGATAGCTCTAGTTTCAAGGTATGGAATGGTACCCCATACATTTACTAATTTAACGGGGAGAGGAGTCCTTTATGAACTTCACACCTGTTTATTAACTCAAGAGCAAAGGTTTACTTCATCACTTTCTTCTTCCTTCATGAAAAATTCTCTCGTCTGAAAGGAATCCATTTGCAGGAAAACTACTATTTTCTTGTGTTTCAGCTCTTGCTTCAAGGTCAACTAGTTACCAAGAGTTAAGCTCATTTTAGTTTATCATTCAATATAAGATGTGATATATGTTACATTCTCATAAGCAAAAATTGTAGACCTTTCTCTGGATTGCTAGATCAATTGGAATCAAGGCTATTAAACAACCTTGAAATTTGAACCAATGTAATTCCAGATATACGGGGGTATATTGAAGCCCCTTGGGCTCTTGTTAGACTATCATATTGGGGTCATTTTGAGCCTATTTGCATGACCCCCCGAGCAGAGGATCATGGGTAAATTCAAAATGGCGGACATGGGGGTACCAGAAAAGTGATGTTTTCGCCATATTTCTTCCAAAATTACACAAAAATTCAGCATATTGATTCAACGCGATTCTATGCATTTTACTGAAACCATATGTCTTAGCATCACCAAAAAACACCCCCTGATTTGTTCCCCCTCCCTCCCTTCCCCCATAACCCTACCAGGCCTGGGGGAGGGCGGGGGGGGGGGGCAAAATGCAAACTTTCTGTGATATCTCCGGAATGCCAAAAAATGGAGAGCTGAAACTTTATGACATTATAGGTTATCAATATTGGGGTCATTTTGAGCCTATTTGCATAACCTCACGAGCAGAGAATCATGGGTAAATTCGAAATGGCGGCCATGTGGGGTACCAGAAAAAGTGATATTTTCATCATATTTCTTCAAAAAATTTGCTTTTCTGTACGGAAAAGTGGGTAAAACTTATTTTATTTCATATCAGATTATTATTTACTAATTTATCATGCAGTTTTTGTGAAGAAAAAACGAAATAAAAGTCCAAAAATGCTCTTTTTGAAAATGAACTCACAGTGGCATATGGGAATGGGTAGGGGGGTCAAAAATCCAATATAGTACCATATTAGATTAGAAAAGAAAGTATACCATTATTCGTCTATCTACATGTAATTATCTCTAGTACCATAGTAGTTGAATGCATGACACCATCAGGGCTCAGTTGTATACCTAATTTGTACCAGACTCAAAAATCTTTGAAATTCAATATATCAGCAGCCAGTAGAAATATTTCCATGAAAGGAATATTAAAAGTTTCAGAAAAAAATATGGCAACAACATATCTCTTCCTCATAAGTTTGAATTGATCCATTTGGGTTCCTCTTCAACCTGAACAAATTTTAACCCAGTGTTTATTCCCGGTATAAGTTAATTGATAGCAAAAGATTTTTGCTGAGACAGATTTGCCTGATTGTGAGAGTTAACTGCTTGATTGTATACATACTGACCGTTTGTAGAAATCGAGATGAGCCTGGCCGAGATTAGTGAGAACACAAAGATGGGGCGAGAGAATGCCCTTCTGGGAAACTATGACACCTCTCTGGTCTACTATCAGGGAGTCATACAACAGATCCAAAAACTCCTCCTCAACATCAAAGATCCGTCCAGGAGACAGAAATGGCAGCAGGTACATTTGGTTATTCCTCTAAGAATGCAGTCCCCCTATGAAAATTCAATCACCTTCAATTTTGCATCCTCGATAATGCGGGTCTGTATACTCCGTACACTTCGTACCAGCCCCTGCACTCAGATTGAGACAGTACAGTTATTACTCGAACAAACCGTTTAAAGTTCAGCCAATGAACGGACGAACCATGACTAGAGATGAGGCAATTTTGTGGACAAAATTCTATTGGATGTTTCAATAAATTTGATCACCTTCTATAATCATTGAAATAACAAAGAAATAATGGATTAACTGCAGGATTTTGAACCATTTTGTCAACTTCCTGTTCTAATAAATTTGATCACCTGCTGACTTTATAGTGCAAAATTTCACTTCCTGTGATTGAATTATTAGAGGGATTACCATAAGTGAAAACATTTTGTTTTTTTCTATAGTTTAATCAGCTAATTTCAGTCCTATTGAAAACTGCATTATTAAATATTAACACTTGATGGCAGAGCTGTCAAATTGGGGGGAAAAGGTAAATTTTTTTTTAGGAGTTTCATATTTTGGTGTGACTGCATCTGATGTCCCGATCTTTGTCCCCTGCTCAAAAAACAAAACAGAAAATGCAGCTGAAGACAGCCGCTATGTGATGGCAAACTGTGCTGGATGAATCTGTTAAACAACGCATGATGTTGGACGCCATAATGTTTAGAAGGTCCTTTTCTATTTTTGTTTCGAGCAGGCACAAAACAGAGACATCCAAAGAAGTCATACAGAAATGTGACTGTTTTCACCAATTTGACTATGCCACCTAGTGTTCTTTAATGCAGAAATGTATTGGCACGGGACCATGTGCATTTTTCTTCAATTTCATAATTAGATTTTCAAGTTTCCAAGGAATTCAAGTTTTGACGTCACTTCTTACATTAAAATTGACAGCCCGGTTCTACCATGGGTCATGTGATACAGCTATTTGTCCCTTCATATATGAAGAGTTCCACTGATCATATAGATTTCAAATCCCCTTCTTGTTGTAGGTGAGACAGGAGATTGTAGCAGAGATGGAGCACGTGAAGGATATCACTCAGATACTGACCAGTTTTAAGGGAGACAGTAGTCGACCCTACAGCCATGCTGGGGGCACTCCTGGGGATTATTTCTGGCCTCACGATGACTACACCAGACATGAAGAACCAACACGGGATCCCGATGTCTGGCCCCCTCCAACTCCTGTTGAACACAAGTAAGACAGTAGTACTGAGACTTACATGAAGTATTCCGAGCCTTGGGTAATTCACATCTGACAACAATTATCATCTTTCTAAGAGACTGGATAAATTTGTTCCAAATTAGTTAATTTTAATTAAATTAGTATTTTTTTTGTTCGTGTTTCTGGGCCTGGTAGGGTCCAAGACATTTTAAAGCCACAGTTAAGACAACCCCTCAATGTTTCCAGAATGTGGGGAAATTGGTCACCTGATCACCGCTCTATTCTTTCCAGGTAGTCAGGGCTGACTAGTGACCATTTTGTTGTTGATTTTGTCCTGAACGTTCCCAAATCGATAAAGTGTTCATTTATTCAGTGTATGGTGTATTATATTTGTTGAAATATCTGTTGTTTTGAACTGTTGGATTTCAGGAAGTGACGTTTTGCACAGACTTTTTTTGAAACTCTAGAGGTGGGGCTCGTATGTCGAGTTGTTAACTGTGAAGAAATAGTATTTATCTGTAAAGAAACCAATTATTTATGCTGTATAAATATACTATGTTGTAATTTTTCATGCGCCCGCCAAAAGGCGGACGTATTATGTGATGGCGGTTTGCGTTCGTGTGTCCGTCTGTCCGTCCGTCGTGTCCGGTCTATATCTGGGACAATTTTCTGTCTACAGTTCTATTTTTTGATGAGTGGATACCCTATGGAGAGACGATGTGTCGCGTACCAAAATGAAGGTCAAGGTCAGAGGTCAAAGGTCACTGGCCTAAAAAACAGGAAATCACTGAAGTGTAAGAGTCCGGTCTATATCTGTGAATGATTCTATCTACAGTTGCAATTTTTTGTGAGTGGATACGCTAGGTGGAGACGATGTGTCGCGTACCAAAATTGAGGTCGAGGTCAGGGGTCAAAGGTCACTGTTGCCTAAAATCAGGAAATCATTGATCGTTGACAGTTTACTATCTACAGTTCTAATTTTTGGTGAGTGGATGCCCTAGGGGGGAACGATGTGTTGCATACCAAATGTAGGTCGAGGTCAGAGGTCAAAGGTCAGTGTGACTGAAAAGTCAGGAAATCATTAAAAATTTCTATTTTTTTGTGAGTGGATTCAATAAGGGGAAATGAAGTGTTGCATACCAAAATATAGGTCAAGATCGAAGGTCAAAGGTCAGGAAATTATTAAAAAATAACATTTCTTTGTGTCAGTAGATACATTAGGGGGACATGATGTGTCACATACCAAAATGTAGGTCAAGGTCAAAGGTCAAGGTCACTGTGACCCCAAAATCGTGAAATTGTTAAAAATCATGATATTTTGTGTCCATTGAGAAATTATGGAGTTGGTTTATCATATACCAAAATTTAGGTCAAGGTCAATAGTCACGGTCACTGTGACTCCAGAATCAAGAAATCTTTGAAACTTTTTTTTTTTTTGTCGGTGGATACATTAGGGGGACATGATCAGGCCTCAATTTAAGGAGTGCTGATGGTAACCTCTCAACAGGTTACCATGAATCCTACACTGGTAACCCGTGGGAACCTATTGCATAATTATTAACCTAATGTCATATTATTAGTCAAAATTATGGGGACCTGAAAATAGGTTACCACTATTTTTCATATGGCAACCTCCAGGCAACCTGAAAACAGGTTACCACCTTAAATTGAGCCCCGATGATGTGTCATGTACCAAAATGTAGGTCAAGGCTGAACGTCAAGGTCACTGTGACCCCCAAAATCATGAAATTTATCAAAATCATGATTTTTCTGTGTCCATTGATACTTTGAAGGAAGACGTTGTGTCGTGTACCAAAATTTAGGTCATGGTCAAAGGTCAATATCACTGTGACCCCAAAATCAGGAAATCATTAAAAGTCAAATTTTCATATGCCTGTCGAAGACGATATCATGTAATGTGATGTTGCGTTCTATCCATTCCTCCATTCACATTTGTTGTCCATGCGATAACTCTAGTTTCAAGGTATGGATTGGTACCAAACTTTGAGTATACCTTACTCGCATGGCAAAGAGGAGCCATACATCAATCAGTCAAAGGTCAAGGTCACAATCCCCCAAAACAGAATCAAGTTTAGCTGACTATATGTGTTAGGTTGGAATATTCAGAGTTCTCTCCCCTACATGTATATGGATATGGAGTTGTCTCCCATGTTTGAAACAGCTACATTTAGTTAAACTTTTGTGAAATAGAAACCATACATTTACTAATTTAACAGGGAGAGGGATCCTTTATGAACTTTATACCTGTTTATTAAGAACAAAGGTTTACTTCATCACTTTCTTCTTCCTTCATTAGAAATTCTCTCGTCTGAAAGAAATCCATTTGCAGGAAAACTACTATTTTCTTGTGTTTGACTATTGTCGATTTCAGTGTGGTATACGTGAGCTCTCGGCTCTTGCTCCAAGGTCAACTAGTTTTCAAGAGTTAAGCTCATTTTAGTTTATCATTCAATATAAGATGTTACATTCTCAGAAGCACAAAATTGTAGACCTTTCTCTGGATTGCTAGCTACCAATTGGAATCAAGGATATTAAACAAACTTGAAATTTGGACCAATGTAATTCCAGATATACGGGCGTATATTGAAGCCCCTTGGGCTCTTGTTTAACCTAAAAGTGTTGAGCGATTATTATAATATTTAAATCGAATTTATGTTTCGTTATTTAAACATTCAAAATTTTATATGGGTCAGAAATTAGTGTGTGGGAATTTCACGTGTAAATCTCACGGGGTATAAGGCCGTTCCTAGTTTCAATTTCAAATCTTCAGTAACTTGCTGATTCTAGATTTTTCGGTCTGACTTGATAGTGTTTACTAAGGTTAGAACTTAATAGAATATAGGGTTCATACATTACCTTGGAAACCTTGAAAATTCTTAGGAATTAAACTTAGTTGGTTCGTCGTGATATAGCTGAAATATTGTTGAAAGCGACGTTAAATTCTATTCACTCAATCACCTTTAGAAATCAAGACCTTGAAAATTAGAAAATCATGCCTGAAAAGACTGAAAAGACCTTGACATTGGGAATTCAGGTCCTTTGTGGTCAATTCATTTGTCAAGTTGTAGCTGAAAGTTGTACTGTCCTTTGCCATTGGATGGCAAAATTAACCCCATGTTTTGTTGATCCCAAAAAAATTCCAGATCGATTTGAAAGACAACGTACTTTGTATGAACAATATATTTATCGACAGGACATTCAGTAATATGCCTTGAAAACAGGAACTAATACCTTAAAAGAGCCTTGAATATTGGAAGCTTCAAGGTGTACGAACCCCGGATCGAAGTTCCATGCTTATATGAGCGGACGCCTTGCATACTGCCACTCCGACAACGGCAGCGCCGTGAACTAAAAAAAAAAAAAACTCAACTGCTGTTTGCCTTTTTGATGAAATTTGTTTTACTTGCACACAGACCGTCTCCACCTATCCGAGGTGGTGTGAGGGCGGCCCCTCGTAAACCTGAGCCGTCGAGACGCGGAGGGAGTCGAGCTGGCGGAGGTAACGATAGAAAAGGGCCATCCTATGGTAACGTTGACCGGCGGGGTGCTGACAAGGCCAGAGATAATAAGCAAGACCGAGGTGCTAAGGGCAAAGACAAGGAGAAGAAGGTGTGTGCCATGGTTTTTTGTTCTTTTTCGTTTTACAGTATACATGTCTCATTGTTTGAATATGAGGCTCTAAAAGTCACGATGTTAAAGAAATGCTTCACTCATTTCAAATATGTTTCTGTTGTAAAGATTTTTACTTAAAAGAAAAGTGTATCGAATATCTCTTCGACCTGAAGAAAAGTATTATTTTATTCATTTTTGTGCCTTATTCCCGAGCATCTGTGCGCTGCCATATTTGCCACAGCCGGTCCTAAGTGAAAATGAGGCTGCTAGGACTGATGACACCGTATTAAGGATTAGAGCGTCATTTGCAGATTGGTCCAATAAGACCTCCGCAATGAGCTATCCATTGTTAGATTTTAATACCATTCATGATCTAATACAGTAGTGCAATGGATTCAGATACTCAGTGTTAGAAGTATGCCAATATATTAAGCGATATTCCATCTGTTTCCTGCACTTTTCATTTTGATAAAATCTGAGGCCTTAAATGTTGACGACGTTGGTGTGACGTTATTTGGTGCTGGGAGCACCAAATTACATCAAACTTGCAAGGAAAATGGCGGCAGCCAGATGCTCGGGAATGACACAATGAAATGAATAAAATAATACTTTCCGGTCTTCAGAGACAAGAAATATTTGGCACATTTTATTCATAAGTACACACCTTCACAGCGGAAGCATATTTCAATTGAGTGAAGCACTTTCTAAAAAATTGTAATCGATTTCAATAAGAATTCTCCCCTGTGTTCCCAGTTTTGAGGTGAGATAAAAATGGTCATCAAAACATGACATTAAAGACAGGTGGTCACTTAATAAAGATTATTCCCTGTCCCTCCCCCAAGTTGCCTCCCTCCCCTCAATATTGAACTCCTTTTGTCTTGCCTGATTTGAGGTGTCGCCGTGACATGGCTGTTTTTTGTTTATCTCTTTATGCTTACTATGTTACTATATTAGCAGGTAGAAGAGGAGGGAAAGGAGAAACAGTTTGACCCGACCGGTTATGATAAAGACTTGGTGGAGAACTTGGAGAGAGACATCGTACAGAAGAACCCCAACGTTCACTGGTAACTCCTCACAGAGAATAATGTTAGAGAGATAGAATAATTAGCCATCAGTGAGAGTGGAACCCACAACAATGTGTACTGGGTCAGTGTCAGGTTAGGGATAACTGCCGCTCTAACATGGAGGTAGAAAAGGTCATTTTTGTTGAATGAACTCAAGACTTTATCAAACTAAGGAAATCTGTCATAGGCGACAATGGACATCTATTCTGCATTGAATGGTATTAAAAAACCTAATTAAAACATATTTTACTGCATATTAACAAACAGACTGTTTGGTTACTTTGACTGAAAAATCAATTTTTACGACATAAGTTATGTTACCTGAAGATTGTGGAATGGTGTGATTTTGGACCATTCTGTCACCTTATTGTTCTAATAAATTTGGTTACACCTCAGATTTGATGGTGGGACATTTGACTTCCTGTGATTGAATTACCCTATTTCTTCTAATTTTTCAAACAGCATTTGTAGACTTAGAAGCAGCAAAAATCATCTTTATATCAACTGAGGCTAAATGCTGTGACATGGATATGTTATTTATCCTAAGAACTGATTGACAGCTTGTGAAATTTGTAGAATATTAGCAGACTTTCTCTCTGCAGATTTCTTTTATTTAGAAGAAATAGGGTACTGTAGATTACCATATTCCTCGAATTATCTTGAAATATTTCACCTGTCAGTCTGTGTCAGTGATATTTTACATCCCCTGTCCCTTTGTCTCGGAATTGAGCTGTCTATTAGATTATTTTTAATTCAGCTGTCTCTATTCCCAGGGATGACATAGCAGATTTAACAGAAGCAAAGAAACTATTGGAAGAGGCAGTTGTCTTACCTATGATGTTACCAGAGTTTTTCCAGGGCATCCGTCGACCGTGGAAGGTAGGCTCCATACAGACATACTTACTACTCATTCTCAAGATATTTCAAAGGTGAATTGCAAAGGTTTTTAAAATCTCCGTTTTACATTTTTGATAAAGGTTGAATAATGACAGAAATACCAGTATGTCTACTTCACTAGGATGAATTTGAATTATCTTGTCTGAATTATCTTTGTAAAAATTGGTACGCCTAGCCCTAGTTTATCATTCCTTGATTGTGACATCATGTCAGACCAGCCGCCCGGAGACTGAACGTTAAAAGTATTGACGACCGGTCAGGTGGTCTGATGTGACTTCACAAACCAGCGTGAAACAAGGGCATATAAGCGATGTGGATTTCATTTCTGAAATTGGCCGGGCTTGGGATACCAACTTCGAGGCACTTTTCAAAAACTACCAGGAGACAAAATACTTCAAATAAAATCAAGTGAAGTAGTTAGTCTGATATTTCAATCATTAAATGCCCCATGAAGAATATAAAAAGGAAAAATATGAAAACCTTTGCATTTCACCTTTACATGATTCTGATGTGGAGACGTTTCTATTCCTGTATAACATTGTGATTTTGGTGGTGGGTCCCTTATGCTGGTGGTGGTTAGGATATTTTTATAATGCATTTATCTCAGAAATTCACAATCAGTCGAAGGTTCTCCGGTGGTTAAATGTAAAATATGTGGCAGATGAGCAGTCTCTGCACTCTTTGTAGGGTGTTCTTATGGTGGGCCCTCCAGGTACGGGAAAGACGATGTTAGCCAAGGCAGTAGCCACCGAGTGTCACACCACCTTCTTTAATGTCTCCTCGTCCAGCCTTACTTCTAAATACAGGGGCGAATCCGAGAAGCTTGTCAGGCTACTCTTTGAAATGGTAAGAAATGTTCTTCTTGTGCGATGCTTTCTTTGTGTTATCTCCCCTGTTTTCATTGCATGTGCGTACCACCAGGGCATCATGATGGTGGGACCACCAGGCACTGGGAAGACCATGCTAGCTAAAGCAGTGGCCACCGAGTGTGGAACTACTTTTTTTAATGTCACCTCTTCAACTCTGACCTCTAAGTATCATGGGGAGTCGGAAAAATTAGTGCGCATTCTGTTTGAGATGGTATGTTAAGCATGTATTGTGTGTAGCAAGCTTATCCCTGCCTAGTGTGTAACACTGTGGACAATTCCCCTGCACCCTGTCTCTTTCCATCTTCATTTTATCAAGCCAATTTCTACATTCCTACTTTGAACCTGCT
>JAVTVY010046052.1:0-22167 GCA_036873755.1 Hanleya hanleyi
AAACTGCTGTTCTGTGCCGTGTCCATAATAACGGCTAAACTGCTGTTCTGTGCCGTGTCCATAATAACGGCTAAACTGCTGTTCTGTGGAGTTGGCATCTTTCACCTCGAACATATATATATTGAAATTACAAGATAACGTTTGAAGTGAACATAAAGGTGGAAAAAATTGAAAACTGCCAACAATCACATGGCTCTGATGCGCATTTCTGCTTTACTATATACTCTCTAAAATAATTAGATTGAAATTCAATCTATCAGATTGAAATTAGTGACCAATCTTTTATTGGATTGAAAATATTCAATCTAATAGATTGAAAACGGCAAAATGAATCTGTTATAGAAAGAAAATTCAATCTACTAGATTGAAATTTTGAATCTAATAGATGGAATATTCGATCGAATAGACTGGTCATTAATTCCAATCTGATAGATTGAATTTTCAATCTAATTATTTTAGAGAGTAGGCTGCATTCCGGTTTAATATAATGGTACAGTATATATAGGCAATATTGTTTCAAGTA
This sequence comes from Hanleya hanleyi, assembly GCA_036873755.1. Taxonomy (NCBI): domain Eukaryota; kingdom Metazoa; phylum Mollusca; class Polyplacophora; order Lepidopleurida; family Hanleyidae; genus Hanleya; species Hanleya hanleyi. The sequence continues at coordinate 524 of JAVTVY010046052.1, forward strand.
ACAATTTCAGTCCCCTGAATCGGATGATTCACAACTTCTCGTTGATCTCTGGTGGCAGTAATTGGGCCCCTTAGTACATTTCCGCTCGGCAGTACAGAATGGTAATCTGCTCACAGCATAATCTTCTCAAACAGGATATAAACTCATTTCCGCGAATGTCCGACCATCGCTGTACCGATGTACTTGAAGTAATCTTGTAGAAAGGGAATATGTTGTACTTATCTTTGCTTGCATACAAACATATTTCTCAAAGAGGAACTCGGTATTTGTTGTTTAAACTCTTGGACCCGAGATCTAACATATTTTGTCTGTGCGATGTAGTTGGCATCGCATCCACTACAATTAATAACATAAATCATACTCCTAGTATCACAACTCATGTTTTCCTTTACTGTAAAGACACTACTCGATTTTTTTAATGAAAATTATGAGCCTTCGATCAGATATTGAGAATCTGTGCATTTTGTGACTTTAGGAGTGTTGGGATTTTCTACATATGTGGAACGAATTGGGATTTTTCAGGTTAGAAGCCTATCTCTAGCTTTTAATGAGTTTCACACCTTTTGGAACATTTTTACATTTGAGGGCTCTCGTGCAGTACGTTCTCATTTTGCACAATTTTGGAGTAAGTGTCCGCGTTATGTGGATTATATGTGGTCACAAACGCCATGCTTTTGATTGCGGTTTGGGAGTTCTTAAAAATGTAATGTTATGTAGCTTGGCTTTATTCAGACCTGTCTTAATAATCTCTTTCGGAGAACCCATACTTACCAAATCTTTTCTCAAGTTCAGTAAGCGTCTTTCCCCTAAGTTCGGTTCTGTTACAATGATGTAAATACGACGGGCAATTTTATAAGGAATATGGATCTTAGTATGTCTTGCATGATTGCTTATGAAATGAAGATATTGTCTAGTATCGGTGGGTTTATGTGTACAAATCAGTGATTAATTATCAAAATATCGAGAAAGGGTAAACTATTTCTTCTGCTTTCCATGGTAAATTTGATATTCGGGTACAGAGTTTGCAAAATATGGCAGTTTGTATAGCACATTTAGACTCCTGCCTGAGAAAACATTCGTCCAAATATCTTTTCCATACGTTTCTCATGTTTCTGAAAGCTGTACTTTCTTGTGGACCATATTTGTTACCCACGGCATCGAATAATTTTCCTTCTAGGCACGCTTAAGTAATTATAGTCATTCTTCTAGGTACGCTGAGATCCCGCTCAGTTTTGGAAATATTTTCTGGGCGGATTTGTGCGTACGAGAGAGATACACAAAGACAAAAGGAATCCACAAAGCGGTCACAAATGCAAAGAGCTTAACCTATTGATCATTTTCCAGTATAACCTGATTGACTAAACTAGACCGATGAAAGTTGTATATAGACAGCATCCTCCACTCAGCATCCACCAACATTTTCATAATGTCCCTTCGCTCTCTATCTGATATTTATTTTAAAATATAGTGCTTGTGACTATCTTGCGATCTTGAGAATCGGCCCTTAAACTACAATTTCAAACAAATCCGTTGAGTTGGAGAAACGATGCGGATTTTTTTTTCAGAAGCGCATCTTCCATTTACCAATATATTATGGACTGCGTGGATGTACTAAAAACAAAATTCAAAATTCCGAGGATATTTATCAGTCGGCTCAACTTCCATCGGTTAAGGCACATTTCGGTCTATTTGTTCGAACACCAAAATAAAGAATAAACGACCTACTAAAAACAAATAATAAGACCACCTGTTGGGGACGTAGAGGCTTGATCCGCCCTCAGAATGAGATTCTCGTCAAAAAACAAGGGTACATATAAAGTGTTTAGGGCGGATGATGTGAAGTGGGCTCTTGCAGTAGCCTTGCACCATCACCAACGCCACCATCCGGAATAATCGCAAAACTACCGCCAGCACCGAACCACAAGCGAGCCGACCTGAGAACAAACATCGGAATCAATTCAACGGATGAATACCAGGACACCGTGATCATGGTCCATTAATACATGAAAACAAACAATACCGATAACAACTTAGTGTGACTGTGACCCAACTTTGATACGCCGTCGGTGCATTGTTACAGGCGCAGATTCCTAGAACGTCTTCTCGATCACCCTAGTTTATCTTTGGTCGGCGCACGTTGTAAAAAACGGGGAAAAAAACCCAATGATATCCACCAAGACATTCCATATGAGCATATCAAGTTTAGAATTATAATAGCAATGCACAGTAAATATTTCCATTCTTACTTCATTTTGCCGTTTCGAGCAGAGGCTGCTGTCTTTGTTGCAATGTTGAAAGATGCCTTTCCGAGACAACGTTACAAGGTTTGAAAAGGAGACTAGGACTTAATGTAAACAAAGTGTCAATTATGTTACAATGCATGTTCAGTTCAATCAGACCGACACATAGGCATAGTCATGTAGTAGGAAGGGCATTCTGACGAAAAAATTTAGTAACGCCATGGAGCGCTGAATATATAGAATAAATCCTACTCACCAGTCGAATGTATATTCTCTCTCTATTCACTCGCTAGCCCTAGCACATTTGTATATCAGACACGATCATGTCAAATATTATATTGTGAATGTAAATATTTCTTATAAATACCCAGAAGCTTAATAATTGCAAAACTCACAGCAGTGTAAATATCGATATGTGAGAATAAACGCATCAATTATGATCACGGTCCGCGAAATCCGTATGGAAATCGGCCGGTAAACCACAATTGCAATCAATCGATCGAGTCACCATTCCACTCGGGGATATCAAGAGTATAGAACAACTAAAATCGACATATTCCAACCCGCTCTGCAAATTGACATGCATCACAGACATCTATTCAAGCATCCATCTGATAAACAACTCCAGATAAACATGAGGGCTGTACAATATTGACCAACACAGAATTAATGGAATAATGTAAGAATGAATTTCCAATAATCTATGTTTTACACACACGCACACACTATAGACTAGATTTCGATTGATTGAAATTGTTGTTTTCGTGATGTTTTCGTAGCGTGCAAGATCTATGTCGTTTAACGCGTTTCGTAACTTGTCTAATTTCGCTTAACCCGAGTTTAGAGGTCGTATCAACCCATGTATTTCAATGTCCTCAAGGTGTCCATAAGAACAGTCAATATCAGGGCGTGACTGAGATATATCATTCTCTAGACACTCTCATAACAAAGGAAATCATACGGCTTAAGAATACTGATCAGCGATACGGATTTCTTACTTTTGGAACAGCATGATGTCTTGTCGGCATCAAGGAAAACTGTTGACCGCATCTCTCTAGAAGGAATCTATGTATACTGTATACTATAGAAACTATGTATACTGTATACTATAGAAACTATGTATACTGTATACTATGATTGTTTTTGTTTGTTTTTTTGTTTTTGTTTTTTTATTTGGTGTTAATGCTGTTATATGGAATAGGTCTTTGAATTATGGACGCGAAAATTCTTTGATTCTTTATTCGGGATTTCCGACCGATCACCACAATACTATTTATATTTCATTAAACAATTCTTTAATTAAAGTTCATTTACAAGCACTATAGTTTAAAACAATTAAAAAATACATAATTAAAACGTCTACGTTCGAATATATAATATCAGTCATTCGGTTTATAGAGAGCATCTAACGTGTAATAGTAGTTGTTCTTTTTATAATGGATCGCGTGGTTGTTTTCCTTGTCGTCGGTTCCCTCCCTTGCATGCAGAGCCGTAGCAGAAAAAAAACCTCACAGAACTGCGACTGGTCTGTAGAAATCTGTGCCTGTTGGTCCTTCTCAATGAGAGGCACATTCCAACTAGGAGAAATATCTCAAAATCAGGATTACAAATGAATACTCGATTGATATCAACATAATTCTTATTGACCTGAAGTCTTTATAACGCGTACAATAAATGCAAGACTTGAATGGTGGGGTTGTCTCAATCATATCACTGGTGTTAAATAAAGACGAAAGAAAGGAGAAGACACACACATGATAGGTAATAAATTGTGCGTAACTATGACTGATGATAAACTAATATTAATGTTAATCCTGTCTGGTCTGGTCCTTTTGGGATCTGTTCAAGCGTGGGGGGGTGCATCTTGCTCTCTCTCCCGCCAATTAATATTCTTACCCCTTGATGTGGGGAGCAGAAACTTAACACACCATTGGGTCAAGCTCCAACAAAAAATGTAAAAATAATCTCAGATGGCCGCTTGATGATGTCGTTGTGACGTCATTTTCAAAAAAGGCATTTTTCGGTCAGATTTTTCGAATTTTTCATTCATATAATATCTCCGCGAAAACTTCATGATAAATTAGTAAATATTAAACTGATGTGAAATAGAATAGATTTTTCCTCGCGGGAAAGCAGAAATTCTGAAGAAAAATGACGAAAACATCACTTTTCTGGTACCCACATGGCTGCCATTTTGAGTTTACCCATGATGCTCAAAATGACCCCAATATGATAAACTATAAAGTCTTGGAGTGTCAGCTCTCAATTTTTTGTCGTTTTTGTCGCTAGTATGGTAATCGAGTTTGTTTCTTTGTTAAAATACAGGACAATTTGGCCAACTGTTTCTAAATTTCAGGTACCACTGACCAATTTGTTCACAGATGCAAAAATGCAGTTATAACTGAAGGCTGTTAAGGGGTAAAACACGTATATGAGAAAGCCTTCTGATAGAGCTGCTTCTTCTCCTTCGAATTTTTGTCCAACTTAAATGTAACACCAATGACATGCCGGTAACACCAGTGATCTTGTGTGACACCAATGACCTCGTGTAACACCAGTGACCAAATGGTTAAAAAATGCAGTTGTAAATGAAGGCTATTTAGGGGCAAAACAAGTAAGTGACAAGCCTTTTTTACTTAATATTATCTAAAAGAAAAAGAAATTATTATTCAACAGAAATTTGGGGCAAATCATCAATATTTCAATGGTGTTACCGTCCCCCAAATAGTAATACCACTGACAAGTAACACCACTGATATCTTGGAAGAAATTAATTGCTGCTCCCCCGTATATTGTCCTGACGGCCCATAAACAATGCACATTTCTTTATTTCCACTTATTATTTTTACTCAGGAACCCTACACACCAGTGTACTGGAACGCCAGTGACCGGTATTGAACGTACGCTAAACTTGGGGGGGGGGGGGGGATCTGTACCGATGTGATGGATAAGAATGTCCTGGTGATTAGTGTCCATTTTCCTATCCTTTTCTATTGCAACCAAGAACGGACACTCGTTCCCAATGTGGAGAAAAGGGCCTTAGCTGGGTTAGGAGATAGGACCCGGAAACTCTTAGCCACCGGACATTCTTAGCCTCCACACCGGCAGTATTTATCTTTCTTAATATTGGTAATTAGGGACAACTGAGTGACATCGAGATGATCTCTTGAAATGTTGGCGTCATGATAACCCATTATCGCGCTTTTATAATCACATGCTGACACACGTGCATACATACAATAAATGGTAAATATATAAACATAATAGATAGGTAAATAAATATACAGCTAGATAAAAAATTGGGCGATGAGCAGTAAATTTCTTATGACGTAGGTTGGGAATACTGGCTCGGTTATTTCCGGTGGGTTTGTTATTTCACGTGCTGGGTTATTTTTGTTCTTCAGGAATTTGTTTCAGTAATGTCCAAAATTGGTGAAAGAAGACTTTTTATTATTTCAAAAAGAAATTTTGTGGGTACTATGTATAGGGGTTGTGTTTATTTTTTTGTTTAGACTTGGAAAGTGTTGGAACATAAAGGCTCTAAATATCAGGTAACTCCTCTGCCTCGACGAAATTAGGTTATTTCGAAAATTGCTACGCTTTCTTCGGGACGGTCATACAGTCGGCCCTCAGTATCAAGGTAACTCCGCTATATTCGATAGTTCATTTGAAAATGGAAATTTCCCCATGGACTTTTCTGCGTCTATGTGTGTGGATGTCTTCATATAATATTAAATGGTAGAATAATAGCCAGTCAATTTGATATAATCTATTAATGTAGTGTATATCTTATTTATTAGGGGAAATTTGGGATTTAATATGGTAACTATCGACAGAGGGTAGTTAGCTCGTTATCCAGGTTGCCTCGGTGAGGCTCATTTGAGTAGTAAATGCTGTAACGATTCTTCTTCTTTGTTGCAAGAGGTACATAGTGGTGATATGTGTTTGATTAGAATAGAGGTGTGATTTTAGTCCCGTTTTGCCTAGTCTCAGTCTTGTGATGATGTGGGCGTAAAGTTTATTGTCTACCTGAAATTCACAAGCGCGTCTTCCACCCCCTCCCCTTCCCATCTAGAATCCTTTGTAACCAACGTCCACGGTTTTCTTCATTCCATTTCTTCTCCAGATTACTATCTATTCTGCTTCTAATGATAGTATCCTGCATGTACCTTAATTTCTAATCCTATGGTCCCGTAATGTGCAGTTTTGTTGAGACTGTCTTTGGCTGTCCTATCGGCGACTTTATATCCTCTTATATTTAGGTGTTCCGGCATCATACGAGACTAACGTCAATGTCGTTGTCGCGTATTTGTATATATATATACTTTCTATTTTGTGTATGAGGTCAGGTCTACTGTCGAATTCAGAATTCTCTATTGATATCAAATCACTTACGGAATCACTGAGAATAACTGTGCGAGCCGACTGATATTGGTTATAGCACTTCTATTTATAATTTTGATTTCATTTTTTCATCAAATGTTAGAGGAAATAGTGAATATTTGAATGAAGAAATAAAAAAAATGACCAATTTTGACCCTCTAAGGGGATAGCTATCCTTAAAGCTTTTCTGAACGCCGACTTCCAGGATAACGAATGCAGATCATGTATTGTGACTTGTTTTCATGCGATTTTTCCAATTACTTTCGATATATTCAAGGATAGTAACTCTAAGTTATATGCTATGAGCTTTCCTGTTTAGTGATGTAGTTGTGTATGTTCTTGTCCACGTGGGGTGTGACTAGTTGCCATGGTGGTCTATTGACCGTATCATTGTTAAAGATACGCCAGATAGGAACTTTCTATTCTTGGAATAATAAGTTTATTGTGTAACCGAGTGTTCGCTTTCAGATATTCGTCTTCGCTTTCAGTTAAAATTGTGTGGCATGGGTGATTATCACCCTTGGCTACGGTCTTCCCTGCATATTTCCATGGACAACTCCTCTTTTTTGAAATGTCGGATTTTTAGTTGAATTCTATTGCAAACTACATAATAAAGTTCCTTTGAACGCCCAGTGGCTATATTCAACGCTGTCTATCCTTTTTAGCTGGGTCTTGCATGCTGATTGGTAGGCGTTTGGCCCATAATATATTTTTGATCTGATGTGGCTCTGTTGTAATTTTTTGGACATAATTTTATTAGACTATTTTTATTGTCAACCAGTTTGTACCAGACAGGCATCTCATGAGGTTCAGGAATTTGTCACACCGAATAATTTAATTGATCAATATGATCTTCCCAGGTGAGTTTTCTGTCAAAGATCACACCTAGTTATTTAACACTCTCTTAAACTTGATTTTTTTTTTGCCTTCTATTGACAGCTTGACGTCGATGTGTTGTTTATTTGAGAATATAACATCCGCAGTCTTCGTAGCTGAAAATTTGAATCCCATTCATCTGTCTAGTCACTAATTTGAATCTAGACTTTTGCATTATGCTTGTTTTTTTTGATGAAGCCAGCGATTTTCCAAAGGGCAGAATCGTCAACAAATAGAAATTGTTCTATTTCGGGGCTAAATCACGCTGCTATGAGGGGTACGGTTATCTGGGTGATGGTTCATGGATAGGGTGTTTCCAATGCTAACATACATCGTGCATTTATCACATCAAATCACTATTATCATTTATTGCATTAAATTTAGCATGTATTTATCACATATAGTTATAATTACCATTATGTATTGTTATATAGTTATCCTGTATCCGCCATATTGAGTTCATAAAACCACCACAAAAACATCTTAGATACCTTATTCTCCGTGTACCAATATTGTAATGCACAAGTATTTCTGTTGTTATTAAAATTAATTTTTTATTATGATTATTTCCATGACCTGACGAATGAGTCTCACATAAAGTTCGTCTTACCATTGCGACACATGTATAGGGTATTCAGGGACTAGTTATGCTCGTCCTTCATTATCATGTATTCAATCAATCGCCATTACATTACATCGACTTTACCCTATGAATAGATTTCATAACGGTATTACCATTTATTACCATACAATTAACAGATTTTTACCACAAGCTTATATGTACCACAGTATGGTACATCTCCATTATTCTCCATCAAACACATTGTTTTACAATCAGGGTGGTGTTATTCAAAATATTGAGCTACCAACTTATTGAAGAATGAGCGCGTAACCTCCAAGCTAAGCTCAACAGAGAGTCATGCCTTTGTGATAGTGAGATCACGACTCTCAAGTGGGTTCATGATACTTAATTTCAGAGCGAGTCTCCCTCTTACATCATCGCTTGAAGGAAGTTTTTCCGTTCACTTCCATATCTATCAAGCCAACATCCAATTCAGAATTTCAAACACTTGAATTGTGTAGTCACGTTACCACTGCGGGCAATTTGGTGGTCTCATTAGTGGATGTTAACAAATATGACAGCGACTGTGTTAATCATTTGAGGCCATTAGTGAACTATTTTTAAACAATTTTATGAACCTAACTAAATGCAACAAAAATGCAGAAAGTTAGCCCAGAGTCTATTCATTATAAGCTAGAAATTAAAATAATTATGAGCTGTTTGGTGTTTATTAACAAACACGAACAGAACAACGGAGACAACTGGATTCGTTTCGCAGTTGATTGTGGTGAAATAGTTCAGCAGTTTCTCGCGTTTTTACTCAGAGCTATGAATCAGTCGGTAAAATGTGTATCAGAGGTAGACAATTTGTGTACTTTTTCTAGACAAATTGTGTATCACAGCTACACAATGATTGTAGATGTTCAATTTTGTTATAGCGATGTGTACCTATGGTGCAAAGTTTGTGTACTTTTGGTACAGTTGTTTTTAGAGAGTATAGGTCGGGTAGTTTAGTACTATTGCAGGGGCATTAATCTGTGCAGTTTGGTGCCGTCATTTGATGAAAAGGATTAATGGTGACTGACCGGACGAGTCTCGCGGTATGTGAATGTGTTTCCTCTTCATGGATCACGTCACTCACTTGAGAAATCGCGACAGCACCACGTGACGGGGAGAATAACGAGCATTTTGTTACAAATATTGCCAAAGGTAACCGATTTGTGTTATTTGAATCATCCAAACAAGTGTCACCGTGTCACCAAGTGGCAAAGTCTACACCCCGAATTCATCCAAAATATACATAAATATACACATATAACATTCGCCAAGTCTTACAATTTTCATACGGATCGTATATCTTCGTCATACGTCAGCCATCTTGGACATGAACACGTTTTTTGGCACTCTCCGCGCAGGGCTATTCTTACATAAGCCTGCGCGGGGAGTGGCTAAACCTGACGAAATGTCCTGAAGTGTTCGCTAATTATTCCAGAAAAGGCAGCAATATTGGGTCCAATACACCGCAGCCTAGCTAAGCATGTTTTGCAAGCAGAAGTTGGCCTAAACGAGCCTATAATGTTACCGAAAAACAGTCCATCTTGTTAAGAGCCAACGGAATTTATTAAAAAAGAAAATGAAAATCCTATTTAATCGAAATCAAATGGTCACACACATCTATAGTAGGGTAGAATCAAATCCCATTATATCGAGTATGTTTGATCAAGAAGACTGGTCTGCAAAATGTACGTTTGCGAAATGATGTTTTGGTTCTGGGCTACATAAATAATTGAATTCTGGCAGGGGTGTCATCTGCCTGGCATAATGGAGACAACATACACTGGTTACCTTCGATAGCAAGGGCAGTAACCGTCTCTCATGTCAAAATTTTCTTTGGTCAAAGGTATAAATTGTACAATATTTGTCGGGAGAGGTGTTAAGATAGGCTTTTGCCTGATCGCCAATCGCCATTTCTTTTCTGAAATTAATATATTGTTTAAAGCAGTAACCCGGTCCAGAATACCCATCCGTTATCTACCTTATTTATGTTTCTTCCAAATGTTGCCAACATGCCGATTTACCGAAATTCGACAGGGCAATACCTTATTTACAATCTCCTTTACGTGGATTTGTGTGCATTTTCTCAGTCCATTGGATCCACCCAATCTTTTCAATATCACGTCATCCTAGTACAATACAATGAGTGACTGAGGTGCTTGTGGTGTACAGAACCATTGGAAAATGATGAGATTTTGAGAAAATAAAAGAACTGATCCCACTCACCAGTCAAAATGAATTGCTAATGTTTCAATGCATAAAATAACACCATCCACACATCTGAGTCACTCAAGGTAAAGTTTCACGAAGACAAGAAACTTTCAAACGTTCACAGCACTATCATTTGCGTCTGAAGATGCAACCTCCTCACAGCGCATGCTCCATTTCGCAGGCTCCATCACCATCCCTACCACCAATAGCGGAAGTTGACCTTTACTACGTTGCTATGACGTATAGGGGAAACCAACCAACGCACGGTTCAGTTTGAATCCGGCCGAACAACTCCTTTAGTGTTGCACATGAGCGAACTATTTTGCATATGCTCTGTCCAGATAAACAGGGAAAATTATCTCCAGATAATTCTTTTTAACGCTAGGTCAACAGAGGTATTATGTAGACTTGAAAAGTAATCGAAATGTTCGGTAAACATCTATTTTGCTATATATGATGATGTGTGCGAAGGCCCCGAATCCGGTCCAAAAATCTGACTGGTGGCTGGGGTGTTATTAGACCCCCCAGCGAGGTGGTTGCTGAAGATGGCGTCTACTTATTTACAATACGGCCCCGTACAGCATGCTACACGAAAGTATGTGTAGACAAACGGGTCTTCGAACAATTACGAAAAAGTGAGCAGGAAACTTCCATCTATTGTACCAGATATCCATAATCCATCGGCCCGATTCTAGCGAGAATTTGGGAAGGCCCCTTAAAGTATCACGTGATCCCCAACATGTGTCAGTGTGTCTACGTCACTTCCCTTCCAAGGACCTCAAAAACGCTCTTAGAAACTTTCGATGGCATTTTTTGTTACAAATGGGTACCCATGCTAAATTAGTTCTTTGAGTGGTAGGGATCAAGGTAGGAGTGGACACCACCCTGATTTTGGTCAATTAAGGTCATTTTGGGGTCACTCTTGAAGTCAAAAATGGGTAAAAATCGGTTATAAATTAACATCCACCGTATTGTTTGTTACCAATGAATATCCAAGATTAGTTGTAAGTGGTGTAGAGTATAAGGTTGTCATAGATAACACGTTTACTATAAGAATTAAGGGCATGTTAGGGTCACTTTTGGGTCAAATGAGGTCAAAAATTTGTGAAAAATCGGTTATATGCACAATACTAATTATTACGATTGGGTATTCAGTTGAATGTAGTGTAGGGTTGGATGTAATCATCGATAATACGTTAATTATTATAATTAAGGTCATTTTAGGTCAAAATTTTGTGAAAATCGGTTATATGCACAATACTAATTGTTACGATTGGGTATTCAGTCGGATGTAGTGTAGGGTTGGATGTAATCATCGATAATACGTTAATTATTATAATTAAGGTCATTTTAGGGTCACTTTTTGGTAAATGAGGCCAAAAATGGGTACAAATCGGTTATAAATTAATATTCACAATACTAATTGTTACGAATGGGTAGACTTGCGGAATTAGTTGTATGTAGTGTAGGGTTTAAGATAGGCATAATAACCATTATGTAACCATTATATTGTCTGTCGATGATTATTTTTCTAGCTGATGATTGTACGAATAGAGCCAAACTAGGCCCATAAATATTCAGATCGATATGTTTTGTGAAGGGGCTTGGCTTTGAGAAATTGCTACTTTCACCTCCATGTAATCACAATACCTTGAATAGTAACAGCAAAATGAGAATAGGAGTCTCAGACGAACCCACATGGTTACCATTTTCAATTTAATAATTGTATTCTCAGCTGAAGACTATGCCAACAGAACAAATATAGGCATAATGTAATAAGCTATGGCGTTATTCTGCTCAATCTAAACAAGTTTGTACCTAGAATAAAAATATTCTAACAGTAATATGAACAAAGAAGAATTTCCGGATGACTCCTTATGGTCGCCATTTTGAAATTTAACTATCATTTTTAATCTGACGACTAAGCAAATAGATTCAGAATGGGCAAAAGGTATCTGGCTATGATGTGGAACTCTTCAGTTTTGATACATTTGCACAATCAACTAAGAACAATGCCTTGATAATACACGAGCAACATGTAAAAGCAGGAGATTCAGATAACCCCACACGGCTGCCATATTGAATTTGAACATCGTATTTTGATCTTGGGGATATGCAAATAGAATTAAAATGGGCGTAAGTTGTTAGGCTATGCTAAGAGATCCCTCTGTTTTGATAAATTTGCACAATGAGCGAAGAATAGTGCATTGAAGTAAACGAGCAACATGAAAAAATATGATTTTCACATGACTCCACATGAACACCATTTTGAATTTTACCATAAATCTTGATGTTAGGAAAGTAAGCGGATTCAAAAAGAGCACAGGTTGTTAGGCTATGCTTGGAGATCCCACAGTTTTGATAAATTTGCATAATGAGCTAAGAGTAATGCCTTGAACTATATGAGCAACAGTCAAAAGTGTGATTTTCAGATGGCCCCATATGGTCACCGTTTGAATTTGACCATCAAATCTTGATCTTGGAGATATGTAAATAGATTCAAAATGGACATAGGATATTAGGCTATGCATAGAGATCCCTCAGTTTTGATAAACTTGCTCAGTGAGGTAAGAATAATGCCTTGAACAACATGAGCAACAGGAAAAAGTATGATTTTCAGATGACCTCATATGGACGCCATTTTGAATTTGATCATTAAGTCTTGCTTTTAGGCATATGAAAATAGAATACAAATGGGCATAAGATGTTAGGCTATGCATAGAGATCCCTCGGTTTTGATAAATTTGCTAAGTGAGGTAAGAACAATGCCTTGAACTATACGAGCATCAGGAAAAAGAGTGATTTTCGGATGACCCCATATATCCGCCATTTTGAATTTGACCATCAGATCTTGATCTTTGTGGTATGTAAATAGATTCAAAATGGGAATAGAATGTTGGACTATGCTTATAGATCCCTGGGTTTTGAAAATTTGCATAATGAGCTAAGAATAATGCCTTGAATTATACGGACAACGGCCAAAAGCCTGATTTTCTGATGACCCCATATGGTCGCCATTTTGAATTTGACCATCAAATCTTGATTTTTGGCATATGTAAATAGATGCAAAATGGGAATATACATGTAATGTTAGGCTATGCATGGAGATCCCTCGGTTTGATAAATTTGCGCAGTGAGGTAAGAACAATGCATTGGACTACACCAGCAACATGAAAAATGTGATTTTCTGCTTACCCCACCTCTCCGCCATTTTGATTTAAAACATCATATTTTAAACTGAGAATTAAGCAAACAGATTCAAAATAGGCGAAAGATGCTACGTGTTAACTACTTTGCACTAAGAATAATGCCTATTATATGAATAACCTGAAAAAGGGCGATTTATGGATGAACCCACATGAGCTCCATTTTGAATTAACGCATGATGGTTAATCAGTAGAAATACAGAAATAGGCTCAAAATTAGCCATATATAATATTCCAAAACTACGGAAAGACTTTGCCCTCGATTTTTAATCATTCTGGTGATACCGCGAATGCTCAAAAGGGAAATAAATTTCCGAACCCTCTATCACCCCGGCCAGAAAGGGTTAACTCAAATTACTTCAAACTCAAACCAACAATTATCTTGATCGGGAAGGTCCAGTCTATAAGAAAATGGATGTTGCCTAATATCTTAAAATTCACCCCGTAGAACTACTTCAGATTTCTTTTACAAGGAATTTCGCACAAAAATGTTTTAGATTGTTTTAAGGCCAGTCTTTTGGCCATCTTTGGATGTTATTTGACCTCGAAATGACCTGATAATGACCTCAAATTGCCAAAGGTGTCTTAGTATACACCCTACCTTGAACCATACTGCATACAAAATTAAATAACAAACGGCACAAAATATATGAAATAAAACAGAATTTCCCCTCATTTTGACCTCATTGTCCCGTAAAGTGACCCTAAAATAACCTCAATTCCAATAATTAACGAGCTAGCCATACCTGTGCTAAAGCCATACAGTACATAAAACCAATTTAGCGTGGACAGCCATTGGTAACAAACATCGCAATGAAAATTAAGTTAGGAACGGCTTTTACCAATTTTGACCTTATTTGACCCCAAAACTGACCCCAAAATGACCTTTAATGTCCAAAATCCGGGTGGTATCCCCTCCCACCTTGAACCCTAACACAAATAACTAATTTAGCATGGGTACCCATTTGTAACAAACAATGCCTTCACGAGTTACCGTTCGTGTCCTTGGCCGGTCGGTTGCCTATCTTTTTTTACGCCAATCGGACAACATTTATGTGTCCATGGTTTAATCAGAGGTCGAAACATACCTGAAATATGCCATTTTGTGGAACTAAGTTTCATGAATACATTCAAACCGGTCAGTAATCAAGTCCGTGTTTTATTGCGTCAAACTTTGACCATTTCAGAGCTAGATCTGGAAACAAGATGGCAGTCTATGTGGACCAGCAGACATCAACATATTAAAGGAGGACGTATTCCAGTCACATCACATCGGACATCGTCATCTACCTGACATCAATACAAATATTATCAATCTGGCACAACTTACAAGAAAATGAAAACATCACAGTGAAAGGGGGAGTAAATAGGTTTAGCATAACCAGATTATGGGAAGATGCACTTCATGCTAGTGTTTTGGAGACATGGAGACTTGCCGATACCGTGACAAATAGTCCACCTTAGGAGTCCGTACATCCACGATATACATCAAGGGCGTGTTTCGGAGACATGCCGACCTGCCATTGAGAGGTCGATGAAGATTTCACCCCTCGCGCCACAAATATTACGAAATTATCAGCCATTTTTCAACTTAAATACAAAATGTATTGAACACCAATCCCAATACAATGCACACATTTTAATCTATAAACGGAGTAGGCCTAAAGACATGCGGTACACAGTGAACAATATTTCCTACATTTTTAGACCTTATTTAAGTCATTAAATTTAGAAATTTTTAAGAGAGTACACCACATCAGAAGACAAATGAGTGTAACCACACAAACAAATATATATTGAAAAACATTTAGGTTAAACATTGAAAAACAAGATTCTCCAAATCGGTCAAATTATTATATAATTTTTTTTTGTTATCTCTGACAAGAAAATTCAAAGATGGGAGACTTATAAGAAATATAATCTCGAGTTCACCTAATATTTCTCGTGATAAAGATTTTTTTCCGAAAATTAGCCCAGAAATATAAAGTAAATTCAAGGTTATATTTCCCCACATCCTTGAATTTTCTCGGATGAGAAAGAAAATATGTTTCGACCTAGTTCATGAGCATATTCATGAGCTTGTCTCTAAATTACTTTTCTCCAGGATGTTTAATACTCATGTGGCTGACAAGACTGTCTTTCCGAGCAGAGCTAAAATCACACTCGGAACACTCATATGGCTTTTCTCCAGTGTGTGTTCTCATATGACCTTTCAGTATAAATAGACGGGAACATCTGTAATCACACACAGAGCATGCATACGGCTTCTCCCCAGTGTGTTTTCTCATATGTATCTTGAGATAACCTTTCACTGCACATCTGTAGTCGCACACAGAGCACTTGTGTGGTTTTTCTCCAGTATGAGTTCTCATATGTGTAGCATGCTGGTCTTTCGTGCCAAATTTGTTGCCACACACCGAACACATGTAAGGTTTCTCTCCTGTGTGCGTCCTCATGTGAGAAACCAGAATAAATTGACGGGAACATCGGAAATCACACACAGAGCAAGCATACGGCTTCTCCCCAGTGTGTCTTCTCATATGTACTGTGAGGTAATCCTTCTTTGCGCACCTGTAGTCGCATATGGTGCACATGTATGGCTTCTCTCCAGTATGTGTTCTCATATGTGAAACAAGCGTATCTTTCTTGACCGATCTATAGTCACATACAGAGCATTTGTACGGCCTTTCAACAGTGTGTGTTTTCATGTGATTCGCCAAATTACTTTGCGTGCCACATTTATAAGGACACATAGAGCATGCGTAAGGTTTCTCCCCAGTATGCGATCGCATGTGTACAGTGAGTTTACTTTTCCGTACACAACTATAATTGCACAAAGAACATTTGTGGGGTTTTACCCCCGTGTGTCTCTTCACATGAACGATGAAATCAGATCGTCCAGCACATCTGTGATCACACACGGAACACTTGAAGGGTTTTTCACCGGTGTGTTTTCGCGTGTGAGTAACAAGGCTACCTTTCCAGGCACATCTAAAATCACAAACTGAACATTTGTATGGCTTCTCTCCTGTGTGACACTTTCTATGCTTAGCCAGTCCGTATTTGTTTGCGGTCCTGTAATCACACTCTGAACATTGGTATGGTTTCTCGTCACTATGTGTTGTCATATGAGATATAATGCCACCTTTTTGGGCAGCTCTGAAATCACAAAGGGAACACTTGTATGGCTTTTCCCCTGTGTGTATCTTCCTATGCTTAACGAGGCCAGATTTTGTTGAAAATCCGACATCACACTCAGAGCACTTGTACGGTTTTTCTCCTGTGTGTGTTCTCATATGGAGAACAAGGCCAGTTTTCCGAGTACACCTAACATCACAGAGAGAACACTTGAATGGCTTCTCTCCAGTATGTGTTCGCATATGACAACGCAGATAAGCTTTCTGGGTACAGCTATAATCACACAGAGAACATTTGTATGGCTTCTCTCCTGTGTGACACATTCTATGCTTAGCCAGCCGGTATTTGTTTGCGGTCCTGTAATCACATTCTGAGCATCGGTATGGTTTTTCGCCAGTATGTGTTGTCATATGAGACGTAATTTCCCTTTTTTGGGCAGTCCTGAAATCACAAAGGGAACAATTGTATGGCTTTTCCCCTGTGTGTATCTTCCTATGCTGAACGAGGGCAGATTTTGCTGAAAATCTGACATCACACTCAGAGCACTTGTACGGCTTTTCTCCTGTGTGTGTTCTCATATGGAGAACAAGACCAGTTTTCCGAGTACACCTAACATCACAGAGAGAACACTTGAATGCCTGCTCTCCAGTATGTGTTCGCATATGACAACGCAGATAAGCTTTTCGGGCACAGCTATGATCACACACAGAACACTTAAATGGCTTTTCTCCAATAGATGTTCGGATATGCACAGACAGATCAGGCTTTTCTGATAACAGAGGATGATGTACGTTTGTTAACAGATTTTGCGTCTCATCACGTGCGTCCGATAACACAGAACGAGTCTCGTCACGCACGGCTGGTAACACAAACGGAGTCCCATCATAAACGTCTGTTAGCAGCGAATGAGTCTCGGATTTTACGTCTGACAACAGAGAACCAGTTTCATCGGCATTGACCTCCATCTATAAGGCAACAAAATTAACACTACATAAATGTATTACAACATATACATGTATTACATACAGCTATAGAGGATCGGCGAAAGGAATTTCTCAGCAATACATGTGAGGTTGCGGATGTGGTCAATATTGTAACTAAAGGATGAGGTTCGTTCAGCGGTGTTAAATGCCAACACAGGGAGGTTACTTGAAATATTGAAATCTAGTAATACCTTTGATCTTAGCCGGTCAATTTCCAAAGTCTGAACCTTAATTGCAGCACTGTTTTATGCAGTTGGAACGAAAAAAAGAACAACGCAAGTTGACGTGTTCGTTGTAATAGGTTCGTAAGTAAAACAAAGTACAGCTCTATGGATATCACTCATTACGTTACGATTGGTTTTTAAAATCTTACTACGACACTTTTGTGAACTTTTGCCAACTTTCAGTAGCACTAAATACTAAATAAGTTCTAATTTCTCAAAATATTCAGGTTGATAAAAATGATTCCTCATTAACTATGTGGACACGGAATATTGCAAGACGTTCTGAATTGTTTTGTTTTTTTTTGTATTGGAAATTATTTAATAGAGCCTATTTTATCGGACTGTACACCCCATTTGAAGATCTTGTGTACCAAATATTTACAACCTGTTTTTATCAAAATGTTGATCAGTTTTGCATAAACATCACACGACAACAGCCTGGATGATAAAGAATAACTTTCTTTATTTTCATACACCCCATACGAGCAGTCCAAAACAACAAATGAACAATCCAATATAACATACACGTAACAGTGTCACTTTAACTCATTGTATGAAACAAACTAATCAAACTAGGGGTCGCCTTGCGTTTTTGGAAAAATAGATGGAGATAAGAACAGATTGTGCTACACAATGGTGGGAAGTTATTTGACATTATAATATGGAATGACCGTTACTACGTTGCTATGACCTATAGGGGAAAACCCACGTATGCACGGTTCAGTTTGAATCCGGCCGAACAGCTCCTTCAGTTTTGCACATTGGCGAACTACTTTTAATATGATCTATCCAGATAAACAGGGAAATAATCTCCAGATAATTCTTCTTAACGCTAGGTCCACAGAGGTATTATGCAGACTTGAAAAGTAATCGAAATGTTCGGCAAACATCTATTTTACTATATATGATGTCACTTCCGGCGATGTGCGCGCGGCTCCGAATCCGGTCCAAAAATCTGACTTGTGGCTGGGGTATTACTAGACCCCCAGCGAGGTGATTGGATGTGAATATGAAGCTTCAGATTGCAATCATGTCTCTGTACCAAGAGATTGCATTCTATTCCAAGCTACCAGTCTGCTACACAAGCGTACTTGGCCCTGAGATACTGTTAACAGGAATGGTGTTACCTCCAGAAAAGTAGCATTATCTCGAAAATTATTAACACGAATGTGGTCAATGTTTCAGGAACAGATGTTTAAAATCATTTATGAACTTTGTAAATCTTTGGTACAGGAGCTTCGGCTTTTGGGATCATTTGCGTACACTTCGCCATCCATAAGATGGCTTGCGAATCCTGTGTCTCCATTATCGTGAAGCGATATCCGGTACTTTACCGGATTCTGTTCGGCCTTTATCCGGCGAAAAACAGACTGGAGAAATCTGATAAACTTTTTCATAGGTTTTCATACCACTTCGGAAACAGATATTGCCTGGGCTTACAAAAGATATAGGTATGAATAACTTTCGTATCACCCAAGAGAAGTTGTAGATCTGTAATTTTGAACAAGTAGGGCATCACATGACCGAAAATGGGGGTTACGTTTAGCTGATTGGCTGACGAAGTCATGTGGTATTGATTTCCGAAAATTCCCTCTTGCAGGTGCCGAAAGTAGGCTGAGAATGGATACACACGATCCCAGGGTCAGTCTTACCGCGTATAGATGACCCATATGGTTACAGATTGAATAAGAGCCTGATGGGCTTCAATACACGCCCGTGCTTACCTACCTATAACCCTTTAAAACACATTGTATAATTTGATCTTGATGAAATAGTTCATGGTCGATCAGTTTGAATGGGCTTCTAATTAATCACTGGTCAGCTGCATATGTACTGTACCCTAAATCTGAAGGGCCGAGCCATGATCCCTCGAGATGCTGCATTAACTATAATTTGACCTTGAAATAATAGGCCAAATTCAATCAAATTGGTAATGGTTTTAGTCAATCACCAGTTTTAATGTAATATCAGTTTGGGGAACCTAGATGTAATATTTCGATAGTTATCACCAATATTCAAATTTGAGTAGTATGTAAAGCGTACATTGCGGCACCTTTTGCCGGGGAGGTAACTCTTGTATGTACTTTCGTGAAGGTTTGTGGAGGTTTGTGGAGGTCAAGTTACTATAGTTCATTGAGGTGGCATATGGTTCAAGTTACTCCCCATCGTGTTCTACATCGCGAGACGAAGAAAACAAGATGCCACACCCATAGTAAAACCCTCAAGAAAAAAAAATAACCACATCTATACCCCATACAGGTATTCCTGAAGTCTGGTTTATAAGGGACTACTTTTTGTCCGCGGATGCTTTTCTTTCTACCATATCATAGCGGAAGTATACAATCCTAGGGGTCACTTTCAGGTCACTTGAGCTGGTGGCGTCATCTGTCGGAATTATAGTGAACTTGACCTCCTCAACCTTGCACAAACCTTCACGAAAGTACGTAAGAGTTACCTCCCCCGGCAAATGTGCGTCAATATATGCTTTACATACTACTCACCTAGATACAATACGACAAAGTGAGGCATCTTCCTTGGGCTTCTGACCCATCGCCAGTTGAATATGTTATATGAATTTAGAAAGTCTGTCTATAATCCTTCAAGGGCTGTTGTGTTAACGAACAAGACGGACTGACAGATCAAGCAGACACTACCCGTTAGTCAAACTAGGCAAAGAAGTAAACATCATTAGGCAAAGTCTTCTTTGCCTTCACAATCCACATCGAGTCTATAGCAACACAATAATTGTAAACGATTTCGCTCTATTTCCAATCGCTGTGACCTTAATCTTTGACCTTTTAACTTTAAAATGATATAGGGTTCCTCGTTGACCCATGGTGTATCCAAAGTTTGGTATCCATCCTTGACATGGAACTGAAGATAGACACAACAGGCAAGCAAAAGTTAACAGACGGACATAGGGACAGTCGGAAATCATGGTCACAATATACGGCCTCGTCTATCGACGGGCGTATAAAAAATCTATTTTTGGTACACGAATTTGAAAAGGAATACCAGCAAAAGGCAATCTGATTAAGACCAGATCTTTGAAACAACGCTTCCCGTCTTACATGTCCCTGATTTAATATCTGGGACCAAGAACCAGGTTTTCTTGTTCAAAAACCTAGTTGTCGCCAGATCATTATCACGCGTCTGCCGCCGCTTACTCTGCAGAGAGAGAGGGGAGGGGCAGTTGTATCGTATATGTAATACTGATATTCTCGTGCAATTTTTGTCTTTTCATCAGATCAATATTCGATTAACATTATTAGCATTTAGATTATCGATCAATTCCAGGAGAAATCCCTCTGTTCATAATATAATCAGGTTAACCGGTCATCCTAATGCAGTTGTGGCCTAAGCTTGACGTCTCGAACATACATCCCTAAATGGTGCAATAGCTCTGTGATTAGTCAGTATTAGTCTGTTCGGAAGAAATTAACATCAATACAACCACCACTTGCCATATATGGAAACCACACGGGCAGATATCAAAGAAAATCCTCGCTGCACGGTGTTGGCAAGCTCCTATCCTGATTGGCTATATGACATCACGTGCTTTCTCCGGTTTGAACAATTTACCCCATTCAGTAAGATAAGGTAAATGACGGAACGTTAGTGTAGCATTTAACTTGAAATGTGAAGATGAAAACCAGCATTACTGGTGTCCCCTGGGATGAATTTTATGGCTGGAAAACTGCTTTTGCGCCAGAAGCTAAATTTCGTTGCGCTTGGCTGCCTTTGTCTAAGTCATTTTGTTCATAGCC